>CAXHKT010000417.1:0-27000 GCA_964017195.1 Siderastrea radians
CTTAGGGAAAAAACACCATTTTTGGCCTTCCCAGAGGGCTAAAAAGGTGTTGTTAACTACGCAAGGCTGCGCAAGGCTGCGCACTGGCCCCAATAATAATGCAAATCCCTCGGGCCTATCAGAAAAAACGTTTATTGTGTAGAAAGGTGCGATATGTGCGATCCTTAGGAAAAACACCATTTTTGGCCTTCCCAGAGGCTAAAAAAGGTGTTGTTAACTACGCAAGGCTGCGCAAGGCTGCGCACTGGCCCAATAATAATGCAAATCCCTCGGGCCTATCAGAAAAAAACGTTTATTGTGTAGAAAGGTGCGATATGTGCGATCCTTAGGGAAAAAACACCATTTTTGGCCTTCCCAGAGGCTAAAAAACTGGCCCAATAATAATGCAAATCCCTCCGGGCCTATCAGAAAAAAAACGTTTATTGTGTAGAAGGTGCGATATGTGCGATCCTTAGGAAAAAACACCATTTTTGGCCTTCCCAGAGGCTAAAAAAGGTGTTGTTAACTACGCAAGGCTGCGCAAGGCTGCGCACTGGCCCAATATATAATGCAAATCCCTCGGGCCTATCAGAAAAAAACGTTTATTGTGTAGAAAGTCTGCGATTTTGTCGATAAGGTGGGAATTTCTGTTTTGAGAGGGGTGGGGTGGGT
Source organism: Siderastrea radians (assembly GCA_964017195.1). NCBI lineage: Eukaryota > Metazoa > Cnidaria > Anthozoa > Scleractinia > Rhizangiidae > Siderastrea > Siderastrea radians. Next base: position 652 of record CAXHKT010000417.1, read on the forward strand.
CCCTCAAAAAAGTGCTGGTTTTGGTGCAACGGCCCCAGCACAAAAGCACCCCAGATCCCGTTGCGGCACCAAAAAACATTCCATTTGGCACTATTTTTATCGAATTTGGCGATACTAAAAAGTGCTGCACTTTTTCAGGGCTTGAATTAGCCCAAAAAGCAGAAAAAAGCTAATTGGCGCTCTCAGCTGCATGCACAAAGGTCCCAAATGCATTCAATCCCTCTGGGACCATCCGAAAAAAATTCCTTTTGTGCAAAAGCACAAAGGTTTTGCGCGTGCTCAGGTGCGCTAAAAATAAGAATGCTTGGGTTCGATTCGCTCCTCAGCAAAGAAACAAGTTAGTCACGCAGCATCGATCGATCTATCGATTAACCGCTTATTTGTCCTCGCAGAGGGCTAAAAAATGGTTATTCTATAAAAGTTGAATAGGCTAAAACGGTAGTCGTTTTTCGATTTCTCCGGTGCATTGGTTTGCACTATATCGCATTGCATTATGGGATAGTTTTTCAAATTTTGTGCGGGGGAACGCCATACCACCGATTCATTCCAAAATATTAGAAGTCTAAAAGCACCTCTTCATTTCCAAACTTTCACCACCGCACGGTTTGGCAAATGAGCCACAACTCACGTTGGTACCATTTTTAGAGTGATACCGATTGAAGAGAAGAGGTGATAATAGACTTCCGTCTGGCTCGGCTTGCCTCCGACTGTAAACTGTCAACACGAGCGCTGAAAAGGCACTATTTATCAGTCGAAAAGCAAAACATGCCTCGCTTCTTTGAGGGATGCTAGTGATTTGCAGATTTCCAGGCTTAAGGATGCCCTTCCATCACCAGACGGCCACAAATATTTCGAAGAAGAAGAAACCAAGTGAAGCTTGGAATACGTTCGCTTCATGCACTTGCTCGCTCCTTCGAAATTGCAGGCTCCGGTTCAGGGAGCGCGGGGCTTCGTGGGAAGGATGCAAAACGCGGACGCCTGCCAGATCTTGCATTGAAAATGGCGGACGTTACTCTATGCACGAGATTACAACCCGTTTAATCATAGTTTTCGAGCGGTCCACGTCGTGTTTTTACAAAGAAAGGACCGTCTCCACACGTATTTTGTAAGGGAAAGATTTCTTTCTACAAAGAGGAGGAGGGCCTAAGCCATCACTTTCGTATAGTGCACGGCAAGCCTATAACCAACAAAGAACTCCGCGAAGCCAAAAAAAATCCTTTTGAAATTCCTCCACCGTAAGGAAACATTTAAGTGCGTTAAGAAATTTTCCGATATGCAGTCAGGTAATCAATTCCTTTTACTAACAATTGTAAAGCAAATCTCAACTATATTTATAGTTCTTAGGATTTTTGTCTTTCTGCATATTGTTCACTTTTTTAATACATTAAGGCTTATTTTACTTGAGTATGGTGGTCGATAGTGGTCACGCAACGGTGATAGAAAGTAATTAGTAATTCGAAGTACAATGAATGTTGTCCATGATAACTGAATTCATTAAGAATTCTAAGAGGAGTTATGAGACTTCTAAATAATTTATGATCAAAGTATCCTCATTATTACACTGTATTTTGATAACAGATGTAATATCTCTTTCCATTACAAAACAAGAGTAGCAGCTGTTTACAAGAATTAGAAAAATTTCTTAGGTCTTTGAGCTGTTTTTTTAAAGACAAAAATATTTTTGTCAGTACAAATATTTTAAGGCAGAGAAAATTCCCGTATCATCAGGTAACTTTATGTTTCAGGAAATGTGGAGCTAAGGAAACTCCCACCATTGCTGAACCTTCCACTGAAGCTGCTAAACTATATGGAATGTATCTGTGCCATACAGACATACTTAACGCTTACAGCTCTGGTCAGGATGCTGAAACATAATAACAGTCCAGAGCAATGACATAGAAGTAGAATTTTATTACAAAAGCTTGGTACAGCTGCACTGAAGGAAATGTATTTCAGATTGTTTTGGAATCCCGCTTTATGAAAAGTGTAAGTTATTTTTACAGATATAAATATATCTGAGTGGTTTTAGAACAACATACTGACACAACACTACGACAGAGCAACGTGAGCGCCTGTGCGACTCTCTCCCCACCCCCGCCCCTCTCTGGGTTAGCCAACCCTTCACTCGAGGGTGTCTGTCTAGCTAGATAAAGCTCTGTACACAGAGACAAGTGATAACTTTGCCCTAAACAGCCACTTCACACTTCTCTTTCAGATCTTTTGCACAGCAAAGGTTAAGCCTCACTATCCCCCCCTGAGTGAGTCCCAGACCCAACTTTCACCAGTGGTCACAAAGGTTGGTCCCCGGGGAGCACAGTGGTGTGCCGTTTGACAGTCCCCCCCCCCTCACTTTTTGTCGGCCGCCGAAGGCTTAGTCCTGGACTATGTCCAGGACAAAACGAAAAAGTTATGGCACAGTTTTTTCAAATTTGCTCACATATATATATATGTATATACATATAAACCTCATATATATATATATATATTTATGTACACTGCAGATCAACACAAGTGAAATGTGTGATTTTCCAGGTGAGATAGCAGTTGCATAGAAGAGTGAACAAATTTCAGGCTTTAACGTTCTATACTGTTTAATTTTTTTTTACTGCTACTCCAGTTGTGAGCATTCACTGCAAAGATCACAAATTTCACTCTAAAATATACCACCCATGTAATCACACAACAAAGTTCAAGGATTTCAATTCAATACAGTTGAACCTCTCCTTACAGACATCGCTCTACAAATAGTTCTTGGTCCCAAAATTGTTGCAAACTCTATAATGTGAACACCTCCACAGCACAGCTAGAAACTTGGGGCTGAGTATCAGGCTTTTTAAGACCACTCCCAAAAAGCATATTAACAGCAGTGGTTATGGTGCCTGCCAACACTGTGCAGTTTTTTGCAACTGGAATGCTAAAGTATAATTATATAGCAGTTTTCAGTGGAGGCTCATGGGGGGGGGGGGGGATTCAGATATCTATCCCATATTGAAGAGATTGCCATCCCCCAAAAGCCTTGTCTTAACTTCCCATTACATGTTTTCTCGTATGCCTTATTTAACAACATTTCAACTTGATTGAATGATGCTAGGCCTTCCAAGGGCACATGGATGGCATACTGATCAATCTTTCCCTAGGGAAGTCAAACATAATGACAAGTGTAGAGTCTTTCATTTTATAGTAAGGTTGTATTGTAAGTCATCTCCACTAGACATGTTAAATGATTTTCTTTTTCAAGGGGCTGTGCATATTTTAGCTCCACTGCAGGCCTTTTAATTATTATAATAAATTCTTTACAAATTGATCAATGCGCTTATTCTCCTTTAAATAAAAGTACTGGTAACCAAAATGATGACTTTTATTTTTTTTACTCAACAGCTTTTCCTAGCTGTAGCTAGCTGTACATGCCACTCCAATCCATAAAGTAACCCCAATTACATTGTGCCAGATGCTAGATGACAAATTTTCTCTGGTGACCCTGTTTAAGACACCTTGACAAATGTTTTTGGATATGATTCCTTTTGTGATGGTCAGAAAGAATGACAATGATGCAGCAATGTAATGCCAAAAGGACAAGGACACTCTGTGTTTTGACGTTCCTGCCAAACTTTCTTAAGGTGTTACTGTTGTAGTAACTCCGTTGCTAGCTTAAATGCAGGACCAAGTGAAAAGGCTTAGGGGGCAGGAATCAAATGTTTGTTTCATCAATTTTAAAAAGAATAATGAGGAAAAAGAAGTAGTCCTCCGGTCCATTGCTTCTCTTAAAAGCATTGCCCCTATCAGTTTTTCAGAACCACACCAGAGCAGCTAAAGTATGTACTTCAAAGATGAAGGAACTTGTGAGCACCATGAAGGAAAATGGCAACTTGACCCAAATAATTGTGGACGAAGCTCACTGTGTGGACATTTGGGGGAGTGATTTTCGCCCCACTTATTCAGAATTACATTCCTTCAAGGAAATTGGAGTCTAAGTTGTAAAACAGCTACTGAGAGGAGAGTCACAACTATCATTGAATGGCTAAAACTTGTGATTAAACAGCATCAGCGTGAATCTAAAATGCTTCCTTGCCACAGTTATGTCATAAATATTCTTTTCCTTGTCAAATGCAAAGAAAACCTATCAGCATGTCCACAATGGATACCAACCTCAGTGCCAAACTGCTCCAGTATTGATGCGGTCCTAGTAACTGTAGAATCATTTTCCAGAGACAAGTGAAGGATTGAAAATTCACTCTTTCCTTGGAAAGGAAATTCCCTTTCATGATCAGGAGTATTCAGTTTGTATTCCCTTGCATGTTTTGCATTGAAGTCACTTTCCTTCAGCCATGTATCAAGCTCCTTTTCAGCTGTCATGTTTTCCAGTGGCTTTTCTGCTGGTGGAATCTGATTCAGGGCTACATCTAAGAGGTTCAAGTACCATCTGCCCTTTGCTCTTTCCCATATAGCTGAGTGGTTGTCATCTCCCTCTCAAGAGAGAGAAAAAATATTTCAGTATGTATTTATAAGAAGGTTTGAGGTATCCTCCCCAGCTAAGATGGTGACATTTAAAAACTAAAATAAAATTACATATGCAAAGGGCTGTCAGGTACTTTTATTTCCTCGAGGGACCTTGTTTATCAGATAATACAAAAATGCAGACAAATAGTTCACCCTTAAATGGCTCTTACTGGTTTACTCAGACCTGAAATCATAGAAATATGACATAAATGCCTAAACTCTGTTTTAGAAGCAAACTTTTTAACTAATAGTTCAGATTTGATACCAGTTTCAAATGAAATATGCTTTCTTGTGATGCTGAGCAGTATATATTATTGTTGTTTTAGCAAAATTCTCACTCTTTGAATTTTTGCTTTTATTTTTTTTTTGGGAGTGGTTTTTGCATGAAGTTGCCACTATTGAGTACTTCAGTAATCGCAACATGTAACGTTATATTAAAATGCCACTGACCCATGAAAAGATCTGCTTTAACTTCCTTTTTGCATCCCTGTGGTTCTTATAAGGCATGCATTTTTCTCATGGAACAGATCTTCAAACCAGTGCAGCCGATCTGCCGGTGAAGTTCCACATTTTGTGACCCAAGGTCTTGAAGAGTCTTTGATGTCGTTTATTCCCTCTGTACAAGTTAATGTTGTCTAGCAGCAAAATTACAGGCTTGTCATCTGGGAATTTGTTTCTATTATCTCTGGAAGGTGCTGATGCCATTTCTTGAGGTATGCCATTTTGTGTACAAATATATATATGATGAGGATAAATTGAACAAAGACACAGCTGTATTGATGGTACATATGGGGCATAGTCATGTAATGAGCAGAAGCTAATGGTATAAACAAGAAACAAAAAAAACAGGTTCGGAAGGGAGGTAAACTAGGTGGCCAACTGTTTATATGCAAGGAAATAAACAAACTTAAGAATCTTAGAATTATAGGAGGAAACAAACGAGTTAATGTGTTTAGGGTTCTCATCAGTTATGATGGTAGCAGTTCAAGTGATTATGTTTTAACAAATGAAATCATCCATTGCTCAGAATTGTAAAGTGAACTCTGTCTAAACCGGACAAATTCGGGACCAGCTCCAACTGTCCACCTTGGAGAGGTGTTCACCTTAGAGAGAGTTTGGGTACAGAGGAGCATGTTAAATTCTGGCAGAACCAGCCAATAATAATTATTGATGTCCGCCTTAGAAAGGTCTCTGCCTTAGAGGGATATCTGTCTTAAGAGAGTTGTATTAATTAAAAAAATATAACTGTTCAAAAGTTGGAGTAGAGTGGTTCATCAAATAAAACATAATACACAATTCAATACCACTTTCTCAAATGCTGGTTACCCCAAGAAATTTGTATCCTGCACCATCGGCAATTTCATATCGAACAATTCATCTGAAGATGAACCCTTAATCCCGCATTTTCTCTTCAAAGAATGGTAAAAGATTTGCATCAAACTCCCCTACTGCAAGAAGAGTGAAATCGCAAGCAAAAAGTTTATTTCAAAACTGAACTCCTTCACTAATTTCAAGTATATTTTCATCATTCTGTGGCAAACTAGACAAATCAAAAGTCTATTCAGCCTCAAGGACAAAAACCTTCACAAGTCCCACGTTATTTACGAAGGAGAATGCTCATGCGGAGAAAACTATGTAGGTGAAACAATGCGAAATTTTGAAGTGCAAATAACTGAACATTCAAATATCTGCCACACCTCGGAACCAGCACGTCACCTTTTGGAAAACCCAAGTCACTCTTTCCAGTGCAGATGTCCTTTGTTCAGCAAGATCTTATTTTAAGAGAAAGATGATCAAGGGCCTAATTATCCAACAAAGGAGCCCATCTTTGAACAAACAAGTTAATTGCTATGTTGCGCAGTTGTTCCCTTCGAGAATAACCTGAGTATAAAAACCATGCAAATCATGAACGGCCTTTTAACCCTGATGATGACATACTTGTCGAAATCATTTGGTTCCTTTTAATTGTTTATACCCCCCTTTTTATCTTTTTTAGCCTTGTATATACATCATAATACACAATAACACATAATATCATAAATATAATATCATAAAATATTATTACCACTTACAAAGTGTCCCATTGTACACTCAGACCAAGTTTGGACAACATGTTGATCATTTGTTTTCCAGCACCAAATGAAATACATAGAATTCCAAACAAGAACACAAAGTCATTAACAGCTCTTGAATTTCTGATATTCAAGAGTACAGCCAAAAATTGACTGGCACATAACTTCTTGTAATGTTCTGTCTTGATTGCATTTTAGTTGGTATTATCTGTGACAACAAGACTTTCGATGGCAGATACAATGAGTGGGCATTGTTCCTGAATATGTTCTAAAACCTTTTGAATACGTCATCAGGTAGGACTGTATCAGTTGTGAATTTTCATTCCTGTATCCGATGTTTGCACATTCCTCGAGTTTTTTAACCTCTGAGTCAATGATTTGTTTTTGCCCCAATGTCTGTAGGCCTTCTCCTTGTGCTTGAAGGTTGGTAATCTCATTTTCATAGATTGTTATCAGAGCCTTCACATACTTATCTCTGTTTTGCTCTTCGGTCTTATACTTTACTACAAGTTGCAATGAAATTGTTCTTCCAATGCTGTCATAAGGGCAGACCAGATTTCTTCCATTCTCTACAACTTAAATCTTTGATTTGTTGTCTGATACGATTACCATGTTCATAAGTGACTGTTACATTGACTGCGCTTTCTTCTCCACCCAAAAAATCAGGGACAGCGCTGCCTATTTTAAAGTGGGGGGCTAACTCAATGGGGGTATGGTGAGGGGGGGGGGGAGGTGACAGCCTCATGCAATTTTTTTTCTTTTTAGTGACTTACAATGCATCTAGGGCGGCCAAGTGTGTTAAAGGTTGTCAGTTTATACCCATCACATAGAACATGCGCAGTATAAATTGGAACATGGAAACACATGGACTATGCACAATATAAATTGATTTAAGTATATAGACCTATTAGTAAAGGACCAAAGCTAAACTAAGGGTATCAGACTCTTTGAACCCAGTAACCAGTGATTAATAATGTTGATACTTAGGGCACGTTTTGGTGGTATAATCCGGAATAGAAGACATTATACAGAATAGTGTCCATACAATAGTATGGACACTATTCCCTTCCCTCAGTAACGTATTAATGACAACAAAATTAAAATGGACGGAATGCGGTCGGACTATTTCGGTTTATCAGAATAGGAAAAATCGCGTTCTTTTAGGGATTCAGTGTTCTGGATATCCCGTTATTCCTAAACCGGAACAGCAATAGCCAGGATAGTTCCAAAATAATGCACCTGAGCCTCTTCTTTCATCTCTACACACATTTTAAGTCGTATCCGGAAAGGTGCAAATCTTGACGTATTCGCATTTAAGGTGTCAAACTCAAAAACATTTTTCTTAAGACTTGTACAAGCAAGCCTGTCGTCATATTACAGAATGAGGCCATCTAAGAAAGCTGAGCTGAGTATCATGAACTATATATTTCACCAGTTGAAGTCAGTGTGTCGGTATGTCCTGAATGCTGCATGAGTGTCTTATTTCTCATCGTTAGGAGTGACAGAGATCTTTTGGCAGCTATTCTAGTTGCAAAGTTTACATGCATTTAGAGAAGCTTGACGTTAATTTTCAGCAAATGTCAAAGCACACTGTTGCCGATATTCCTATCTGGAGACAGACTGCAGTTCGTTATGCCGGGCCAGACAAAAACGAGAGTCATACTCTTTAGAGCAGAAAGGAGTCAATGACAATTCACGAGAGTTAGAGGAAAAATAATAGCGAGAATGTCAACTTCAGTCGATTGCAATTAAAAGACTGAGAAGGTTCAAACTCTTCAAGATACAAAAAATGAAAATGATGCGAACTGCGGAAATACAAATAGAACTACAACTGCGATGTCACATCTTCATTTCATTTCTTCAAGATACAGTTCCTCAGAGTGCACGTGAGTTTCAGCTAAACAAGCCAAATGGGAGCAAGGCGATTTGAACTACTGTGGGTGGAGTATGCCGTTTCTGTTTGGTCCATATGCAAATTAGATCTAACTGGGGAAGACGAAGTACAGGTAAACCCTGAAACTAATCACTGACTAGTGAATTTTCCAACTTTTTTTTATTTTTATTTATTTTTATTTATTTTATTCATTTTTTTTGGCACCAAAAAGTGGGGGGGGGGGGGGCTAAAGCCTCCTCAGCCCACCCCTCGTGCGGTCCCTGTAAATGTGTTAGCGAAGATTTCAGGCAAATTTTGGTGTATGCAAAACTTCAATAGGTTAAGAAAAGTATTAAATAGATTACCTGAAGGAAATTAAATAATATTACTATTAATTATATAATATTAAATAAAATAATATAATTGTAGTTCCCAAATATACTTAAAAATCTTTTTAAATTTTTGTGGATATGGCGATACGAGCATCTTAATGGTATGAAATTTTTGTTAGAGATTACCGGTAGTCTTGGTGAATTGGGCGGTAACTTATTTTCATAATGAGTGAAAAACTTCTTTAAGATGCAATCCCAGAAAAATTTTAAGACATGCAATGTACTATGTACCTAAACCTGTAGCTCTTGCTATTCAATTTCCCTATTTTCATATCCTTTCTTCCTCTCCTCTATTAATTTTGTTTTCTGTAAGTCGTGTAAGAATGCAAATTCCTAAAAGTTGCCAATAAATGTATATAGTTATTTAGTATTTAGTATCCTTATTTAATTGTAATTGTGATTATTTAATTATCCTTATGTAATTGTGACTTCTGGGGCCCGTTTCTCGAAACTCCCGATAACTTTCCGGGCCCGGTAAGTAATTTTTCGAGCTCATTTATTTATCACCAAATGGTAATTATTGGCGCAAACTTAGCAATGTGCTTCACGAAATTATAAAGATTAAAATTTAGCTTTCAAAATCAATAAAAACTGTATAGCTATCGGAGCATATTGTACACCTAAAATAGTTTTCGGGCCCGGAAAGTTATCGGGAGTTTCGAGAAATGGCCCCCTGTACCCTTGTAGCTCAGCCGGCCTCGATTAGCTTCTGCTTTTAATTACAGGCAGAACCGAACCTTCAATCATTCGTATCTTAGTACTTTATAATTTTTGTACTGAATAATTTATGTATTTTTATTTATTTATTTATTTTGCTTCGCCTGGGAATTACGTATATAAGAACATTGAAGACAATTACAGAACCAGGCAGGGACACCACAACAGTAAGAACCAATTACTGTGGGCCCAAATTAATTAATTAACAAGGTACATAAGGAAACAAAAACTGATTAAAAGCAACAAGTTACAGGACAATTCTGTGAATTGTGAATTGTGTGTCAATAAGTGTAAAATTAATGTAAATGTAAATGTAATTTTTCTTAAAAAATTCCTATAAGCTAAATGAAAACCAGCTACAAGAGAAGTAGGTTTTCACTCCAATTGCTGTAAACTTAATTTTGATTGAAGCTAAAAAGGATACAATATTCTTCCCCCTTTCTGCGGACTCTTCTAATACTTGCTGATGTAAATGCTTCCTTCACTGTCCTTGTACAAAGACTTTTCTCTTCTTGGTCAAGATTTAAGTACTGCAAAACTGCTATCTGCTGGACTTGTTGTCCAGGGCACTCGTAGAAACCTTTGAGGAGCTTGGCCTGCAAAATCAACCGTCGTTCCGTGCATTCTGCTCCTGACAATCTATACCCTGTAATTTGATGTAAAAAAGCTGCAAATCACTTTGTTCCTGTAGTCCATTGCTTGCCAATTAATAAAAAGCCATCATGGGCCATCATGGGTCATCTTCAGTGTTCTGCAAACTTCTCAGAGATAATTTGGTACAATCTAAAGTCAACTACCAAAGTTAAAATTAATTCTTCAAAACTAATCTTTTTATTAAAAGAAAGTATGATGGTAAACTGAAATATCCATGGGGGTGGGGGTGTAAACCAAAAAACCTTCCGTGGGGTGGGTATGAATAATTATTTTCTAGAACAACACAATGTTATCCATAACTTCCTTACGATTCAAAAATACTATTAAGGCTAAAAAAGGGTTAAAAAGGAAAAAAAAAAGAAAGTTTTCGACTAATTAAAAAGTGATCTTCAGGGTGAAGATGAAAAGGTTCGGTTTTTTCCCTTTTAGACCCTTTTTAGCCTTGTAAATAGTATTTTTAAACACAACATTCATGCTTACGTTTTGGCACGATGACTTTCATCTCTGTTTTGGGGCAAGCTTGATTGCACAATAATGACTGTTATTGATATTTCAGTTGAAAATCAGCGACAATGTTTAATTAAAGGCTTGTGAAATTGACAAGATGACATGGTATGTCTAGGGTCAGTTAAGCAAATATCTGGGATTTTCCCTTCCCTCTCCTTCTCTCCCTCACGCCCTCCCTTATTTTGGGGCTGCATCATGCACTTCAAGCTTTGCATGCCTTTCATCAGGGTCCCAAAGGGGTTTAGGGCTCCAAGGCTCCGACCTTAAAAGATGCAGGGCTCCAAGATGGAAAATTTGGGGCTCTAGGGCTCCATTGCTTCACTCCAGGGCTGCATTTAGCTAAAAACAGCATTTTTGTTTGGGCTCCAAGTTGAGAGAGGCTTTGGGCTTCGGGCTCCACGACAAAAATTTCAGGGCTCCAGGGCTCAAAAAAAAACCCTTTGGGATCCTGTTTCATATTCTTGGAAAAGACAGGATTTATTTCCAACACTGGTATTAAATGTACACTTGTTATTAGTGATAATTCTTATCCAGTGGTTATCAAATAGAGATATATTTTCTACACAATAGATCAATGTGACAAAATAATTGTCATGAAAACACAACAGGATGAACGTGTTAACACAATACATGCATCACTGAAAGGATTTTGGCAGCTATTCAGCACGTAATTTACCTCATATATAACCCTTCCTGCCTCGTCCTCAGGCGCCGGTTTAGCGCGGGCAAACAGGGAGCGTGGGGCGCCGTGGGAAGGATGTAAAACGCGGAGCGGCGTCACCGACTGCAGTGCACCTATCCCACAACGCCACGTGCACCATCATACAATGAAGAGGGACGGCTGGGGACGAGGCAGCAAAATGTCGGTTTTGTCTTACGTCACTAAGATTTGGCTAAACAAAATCATTTCCAGGCTAGCGCGGTCACAAGTGAAAGAACAAAACTTCATAATATATAGATCAGTTTAGCCAAGCCTAAAGCGGAATAAGCTGGTGTTCGTTTCTCAAAAATAGCCTTGAAACATTTCAGTCCCAAATATATTTCGCGACTGTTTTGGCTCATTCTCTTTACAAAAAGTGTTTCTCAAAAACGCCCGATAGTGTTCTGAAGTGTCCTCAATATTTTGGGGATCTGTTCTGTGAGGTCATTCTAGTACACAGCTTTAATTTATTAATATTTTTTTATGGTAGCGGGGGGCATGAAACTGAACACATATTTTACTCACGAGCCGTCTTGCTTATTGTGCGGACGCAGTACGCATGCGTCGGCATCTATGTCATCGTCTTCAGACTTTGTTTGTTTGAGTTTGGTACGGGTTCCTGAATCAACTGTAAATTGGGGCAGCGGTTTTCTTGGGTGGGGGAAGGGTTTATTTTATTCAGAGGGAGGTGTAAGGAAGGGTGTGGTTTTCAGAAACCTCGGGCGTTTTGGTCAGCGATGTAGTGCCATGGCAACCAAACCGCTGATCAAAGAATTCTTGAAAAGTTGAAGGGCTCTGTTTCTCTTGATTCCTGGAAGCTGCTGCTGGATCTTCAAGGCAGCAGATCAATAAGATTTCTAGTGGATTTCAGAGGCCAAAGGAGCAGCATAGACAAAATACGGGGGCGCGTCAACCGAGAAATGCAAAGAATTCAAAGTCCAAGAATCACGACACGAGGCCGGTTGTATGCTTTTGTTGCGGTCCTTCATGTCCTGCAAATGGAAAAACGTGCAGTGACTGTGACAAGCAAGGACATTTTGGCGGCGTCTGCAAAAGTGCTCAAACCAAGCTGCCAAAGACGCGAATTCTCGAAATGTTACGCAACAACGGAATGGACTTTGGTATGTCACAACTGAACATGATACTTCAGATGACGAGTATTTGTTTGCGATTGGGGGCAACAAAGAGGACAACACTGTTCCGATAACTGTTGAAGGTACGTCAATTCCTGTTATTATAGACTCGGGAGCTAGTGTCAATGTACTGAACAGTGATACATTCAGCCAGCTAATGGATAAAGGATAAATTATACTCCAACATTCGAATGTCAAGATTTATCCATACGGACCGGAAACGCCACTTCCTGTCAAAGGAACTTTCAATGCCAATGCGTCAACGCCTGACTTCCATACGCGTGCCGACTTTGTTGCTGTCGAGCATTTAAATGCGGGATCTCTTCTGGGCAGGAAAACGGCAACGGAGCTCGGTTTGCTTAGAATTGGACCAGAATACCCACGTACAGCTGGGGTTGGCAAACTGAAAGACTATCAGCTGAAAATACACATTGACCCAGAGATCACTCCAGTTGCACAACCGCAGCGTGATGTACCATTTCATGTCCGTAAACAAGTCGAGGCCAAGCTTAAGGAGCTACAGAATCTCGATATTATTGAAGATGTCGAGGGCCCTACGCCACGGGTTTCTCCCTTGGTGGCTGTTCCAAAATCCAACGGTGATGTGCGAGTGTGTGTGGATATGCGCCGCGCGAATGCCGCTGTGATCAGAGAGCGTCATCCGATACCAACTCTCGAGGAAACATTGCAAGCACTCAACGGAGCCGCTGTGTTCTCAAAACTCGACCTGCGATGGGGCTACCACCAGGTTGAACTGCACCCAGAATCGAGAGCTCTTACTACATTCGCAACACATAAGGGACTCAAGCGCTACAAACGCTTAATATTTGGCTTGTCATCTGCACCGGAAATGTATCAGTACGTGGTTCAGCCACTTTACAAGGAATTCCCGGAATACGGAACATTTCGGATGACATCATCGTGCTTGGCCCTGACCAGGAGAGTCATGATAAGAATTTGGACCTTATACTTGCCCGACTTCAGAGCAAAGGACTTACACTGAATCAAGAGAAGTGTATTTTTAGTGTACCAAAGTTGGTGTTTTTCGGTTTCACAATTTCTGCTGATGGCATTGCACCGGACGACAAGAAAGTTGATGTAGTGAGAAATGCAAGGACCCCACAGACTGCAGCGGAAGTGCAGAGTTTTCTCGGGCTGGTGAATTATTGTGCACGCAGCGGAGCCGTTACGGGAACTTGCAAGGAGCGACTCAGCGTGGAAGTGGGGTACCCCCCAACAAGATGCGTTTGATTGCCTTCGGGCTATTCTCACCAGTGACTGTGTTGTTGCACATTATGACCAATCAGCTGACACTGAACTGAAAGTAGATGCAAGTCCAGTGGGCCTTGGTGCGATTTTACTGCAGCGAACTAAGGGCGCTGTTCGTCCTGTGGCATATGCGAGTCGCACACTAACCGATGTGGAGAGGCAATACTCGCAAACTGAGAAACAGGCTCTGGCGGTTGTGTGGGCCTGCGAGCGTTTTCATATTTACTTGTACGGCAAACCTTTTACCGTCTTCACCGACCACAAGCCGCTGGAGATCATTTACAATCCAAAGGCAAAGCCACCGCCTCGGATTGAAAGATGGGCGCTTCGCTTGCAGCCATACCAGTTTACTATGGTTCACATGGCAGGAAAGACAAACCCAGCCGATGTACTTTCAAGATTGCCGCTGGACAACCAGCCGTTCCGGGAAAGGGACATTGCAGAGGAGTACATCAATTATGTCACAAGTAATGCTGTTCCGAATACACTCTCCCTTGAGCAGATTGAGACTGCGACTGCCGCAGACCCAGTACTGCAACAAGTGCACAGCTGTTTGACCAGCTTTGAGTGGCTGGACACCCCAGAGCTCAAGCCCTACAAACGAATCCAGCATGAACTGTGTGCGAGCAGTGGTATCATTCTGCGAGGTTCTCGGATAGTAATGCCCAGTGCTTTATGGCAGGCAACCCTTTCAAACGCACATGACGGACACCAAGGGACTGTACGGACCAAACAGATGGTCAGAGAGAAAGTGTGGTGGCCAGGCATCATGCAACAGGTGGAGACCATGGTGAAGGTGTGTCTACCCTGTCAGTCGGTTGGGGGAAGACCTACAGCTGAGCCACTCCCACCCATGGAAATGCCTGATAGGCCATGGCAAGAGGTCCATATTGACCTCCGTGGACCCTTTCCTTCTGGGGAAAGCTTGCTAATTTGCGAGGATGCAGGTACGCGCTGGCCAGAAGTAGTGATTCTGCGTTCCACTAATGATTAATGATTATTCGAAAGGGGGACTGAAAATGCTAGACATTAAAAGTTTTAATGACGCCTTAAAGGCAAAGTGGGTTCAAAGGTATCTAGACCCTAACAACAAAGGAAAATGGAAATTGTTTCTCGATTTTTTCTTAGGAAACCGCGTTACAACAGTACTTTTCTCCGGTAATCTTGATCTAAAGGATGTTGCCTCTCTAGAAATTGAAGGTCCCTTTACTAAGGAACGTATTGAGGTTTGGGGCCGTCTCAATTTCAACCGCAGCCCACCATCTCTCTCTCACATGCCAATATGGTACAATTCTCTTGTACGTATAGAGGGTAAGGATGCCAATAGGAGGGTAAGGAGGGTAAGGATGCCAATATGGTACAATTCTCTTGTACGTATAGAGGATAAGCCGCTTTTTTATAAAAGCTGGTATTTGGCAGGAATTAAGAAAGTAAGCAATCTCCTTGACGAGACTTCGTGAAAGGTTTTGACTTTCGAGGCTTTCAGAGAGAAATATTCTCTGAAAGCCAACTTTCTTCAATACCGCAGCGTTGTGACAGCAGTTTTGGGCGTGAAGCACAAATCTGACTGTTCTCAAATGTTAAATAATGAATCACTACTGGGGTCAAATGATTTTCGCAAATTAGCCTACACTATACTCATTGAACGACATGCATCCCTGCCGCAAAGAAATCAAAGTAAATGGAAATCTGATTTCCAAGCACATGGTGCTGAAATGATTGATTGGAGTAAGTCGTACAGTCTGCCTTTTCTATGGACTCGCGAATCCAAACTGCAAATTTTCCAGTTTAAAATACTCTATCGACGAATTTCCACAAACAGTTATCTTTTCAAAATTGGGCTGATATCAAGCGAGCTGTGTTCTTTCTGTGAAAGTTCAACGGAAACCCTCCTACATCTCTTTTGGGAATGTCCTCAAGTCAAAATCTTCTGGAACGAAGATTTCATGTTTGGGATTTGTGGAAGACGCTTCCGATCTCCTCTTCCACCACGCCCTTTTAATAAGCAGATATCACATTTTTTGGGCAAAATCAATGCACCACTGCCCCTCACGTGAACTTTTTGTCAAGAACTTTTTCACCTGCTTGGAAGTAGAAAGACGCTTTTCACTTAAACATGGACTTTTAGCAAAATTTAACAAAAAATGGGGAGCTTTCCTCGCTGAACAAGAACACTAGCTTTTCTTTATTTTGGGCGATTTTTTATTTTCTATTTTCGTCGTCTCCCTTTGCGCCTGGATGTGGAGAGAACAGCGAAATTTCTACTATCTATTTTTTCTTATATTAGCATCCATCTAGTTTGCTCTTACCGCTCTCAAAACAAATAATATGAAAAAAAAGAAACAAATTAAACATCTTCTTTCGTTAACACTTCCCACAACTAAATTAATTAAATAAAAATAACGTATGCTGTAAGAATGAAACATAATGTTTAATTAGTAAATAGGTGATTATCTCTATTATTATTATAATATTTTTTCCTGTAACTAAGTGTAAGGAACTATTTCATTTTTTCCATGTAATAGTAGCGTTAGTGTAAGTATATGTAAATGAGTGTGTAAATATAGTACTTATGTGTAAGTAAAGTAAATGTGTGGAACTGTAAGTAAGATAGAGTATGTAACAGTAAGTGTAAGTGTATGTAATAGCATTCAATAAAATAAAAAAAAATAAGAAAAAAGGTAAAGGATCAGCAAGCTAAGCAGCGCACAAAGGTGTATGCAGATAGGAGAAACAGAGCCACACCCTCAGACATCAAAGCTGGTGACAAAGTGTTGCTCCAACAGGCGGCTCAAAACAAGCTCTCGACAAGGTTTGACCCTAATCCATACACTGTGTTAGAGCGTAAGGGACCCAGCCTGATTCTACAGCAAGGAGGAGGACGTGTGTTCATGCGCAATGTGTCCCATGAACGCAAGTTGCATCAGAACACTAGAGTAGTCCAGTACCTCTTGTGAACCTCTAATTTCAGAGGCATTCTAAAACAATATTGCTCATTGTCTTCAGGGATAGAGGCATTGTTTGTGCCCTTATCTTATTGTTCTTATGGCCAATCGTGTGAGATGTTCAATGAGGTGCTGGTCGACTCGAACACTAATGTTCACAAGGAGGAGGATGATGACATGGATGCGGACCTTCCACAAGCAGTGGACCAGGACATGGATCCCCCTCAGGCAGTAGACCAGGATGTACAGAGACCTGTTCGAGGAGTCAGACGGGCACTTCCATATCTGAAGGATTTTCAATTGTGAACAGTGAACAGTCAGAACTGAACATTTACAAGTGTCAATGATATGTTCATAGGACTTTACTCAGTTTTGTTGGTTTTGTCTTTTAGCCATAAAAGAGCGTAATGATTACAGCTGGTTTTCAAATTCAATCAAGGGAGGGATTTAGTGATTGTGCTAATTGGTGTAACATAATATCTGTGATAATGTAATCGGAATGAGCGGGAAGCACTTGATGGTGGAATGTATATATATTTAGAGGACGCGGGAACAAAAGTTAGTTGCAATGCTTAGCTGGTGGATTAATTACTATGTGTCCACAAAATACTAAAGTATTTTAATTTACAGAACACTTTTTCATGATTTGCCGGCTACGATTCACCGTCATGATTCGCCTATAATCGAGGAGCGTTGAAGGATACAGTAGGGGATGGCGAACAATTTCATACATCATGGCCGCCGCGCATGCGAATCGCGTCATTTCTGGGACTTAGATTTTATTACGTGTCTTATTCAATTTACAGAGAAAACAGTGAAAATTAGGCCTACCTTGCTGGATTTTGTTCTGTCCCTCCGTAAGAGTATAATATTTCAAAAGCCCAGAAATTTTATTTGAAATAGACATCTATGAGGTTGTCTTGGAGCTCTGTTGCGTACAGTTTGCCGACGATTTCACTGTTCCCCCAGGTTTTGAAAATTTCATCCATACTTAAATCGATCCGCCATACTGTCTTAAGTAATAAGTGATGAGGTCCCGCGGCAAAATAGTCGGCTGCACTGAAAAGCAGTTCCAAAGTCGGAATAGAAGCGAGGCCTGGGACCGAGAAACGATGTTCTCACAACTTGCAAAACGGTCCAGTTAAAACGTGGACAACCGTGTTCGTAACAATATATATTTACGATCAACATAAAAGATCAACTTCTGTGGAATAGTTCTCAAAATTTGTGTATTTTGTCGACGGGAAAGTAAGCGATGAGCGGCTAATTTCTTATGGAACGTACTATCAGTTTCGTACAAGAGAATATTCCATGGCAGCGACGTCGATGAAGACACTTCTGTTTTGGCACTGTCTTGTTTGTTACAGGGGCGAGTGGATCAGCTGCTAGCTGTATACGGCAGTCACGTTTCGCTTGTTTATACACTTGGAGAACAGGTTTGCGACAAACGTTTCAAAGTTGAATGCTAGAATTAGATAATTCAACGTAAATAAAATTCTCACCGAGAGAAAGCTCTTGAACTATTCAGGATTTAATTTTTTGTACTCCGCGACGTAATTTTGGTTTTTGTGTACTGCTGAACTGATGCATGAGATAAATAAAAATACTGTCAGTGTTTCTTTTTGCATCTCATTCTGTAACGAATTGATAGCATGAGATGAGACAGTTATGCTGTACTGGGTTTGCATGTTTTCCAGTCATAGGATTATCCAGTGTTGTCTAAATAAATTGCAACGGGAAATGTGCCAAAAAACATGTACATCGATGGAAATAAATTCATCAAAACTGCTATGACCTAGTGGAAACAATTCCCACGCACAAGATACGACTTTTATTTTCAGTAATCCAGATATGTGTTCACAAGATCATTTCACAGTTCAGAACTTTGAATCCGATCCCAATTTTTAACCCAACTTAAAAATTCTACAGAGTCGATCAGCGCGGACTCGATTGATCAAAGCGCCACCATAGGAAGCCCAAGCATAATATTTGAATATCATTAAAAATGGCGTTTCAAAATATAAGACTTTGTATGGGATTTCGAAGCGAACATTTTGAGCAATACATAACAACGAACTAGCTGAATAAAGTTCATGAAACATTACATGGTGTTGTTTGCTATCCTTACAAAGCATTTTGAGCAATTTTAGGTCCATTTACTTTACTGTGTTAGTACGTGTATAATACATTGACAAGGAAGGAGTCATTTGGCCCGATTTAGCCACTATCACCGCTCGACACGTTTCGGAATTCGCTCGAATTTACCCACAAATATAGTTCAGGCTCCCATTCTGACTTAGCGACTTGACAAAAGGAAGACATACAAGTGATTTTCTCAAAACCAATTGCACATACCTCGTGTCGCAAAAGAATTATCCACTGCACAAAATCAAAACAGCATCTCAAAATAGGCCGCCATGGATCCGTGAGGATCCCGATGGTCCCATTTGACCGCGGTCGGCACTGGGCACCAGTCAAATTATGCCCTTATGGGGAGGGTCACGCCCGTTTTGGTCGTGTTACAATTGTAGTAACTATGACCCGGTGCGGACACAAATTGTCGCTCCAACGTAGTCTGGTTCGCGCGAGAAAGGTGGAATTGCTGCGTGGGATTTTGTGGCCTTATGAAGACCTACTTTTAATGGCCAGGTGAGTACATTTTTTAGAAAAAAAAAATCTATGATTGCAGAATTTATTATATGTGTAGCGGCTTCAAAGAACCACCGGGCGGTCTATAAATGTTTGCAACTTTATTTTACGTTAACGAAACTAAGTTTAATAAAACCACGTTGCACATCTAATTTTTTTGTTACAAAACATATGTTACACGTATATTATATAATAAAAACGGTATATAATATATAAATATATACTATATATATTTAATTTCAGTGCCCCTAAGACGCAATATTTCACATTTGAGTCAAAATTAATAACCACAGACCAGTTAAGGTATCAAGTCGTGATTGAATTAGAAAGGCAAATTTATGTTTGATATATACACGTCGTGGAGCGAGAAGCTCCACCATGCTTCGATACGCTTCATTGACGCTTTTGACAATGTAAGAACATGACATATGTATCCTTGGCTTTTAAGTTCGAGGGACAAAAGACGTTCAGCTGCCTTTACCATCTTTACAGTTTGTTGGCTCAGCTCTCAGAGAAATCGAAAAATTGACCTACTTAACGGATACTTGTCGTTCGTTTTTTAACCGAGACCAGAAAACTAATCGGGGAAAGGGCTGGCGAAAAAGATACAAAATTGAAAGCATCTGATATTAAAACACTAACAAAGTTTAAAATTTATCTAAACAGTCCAAACATGGCAATCACTGTCATCTTCTCTCCTAACGTTACTTTTGAAATATTATTTGTGCAGGTTAACGGATGATCAAGAAGAGGTTTTTAAAGTGGTAAATAGTGGCCATAATGTGTTCATTACCGGGCAAGCTGGGACGGGAAAATCTTTCCTTGTCAAGAACATATTTCGAAATTTTATTCAACGGGCAATCAGCTGCGAAATTGTATGTTCCAGTGGCGTTGCGGGTACAGTATATAACGATCTAGGTGCGCCGATTTCCACAGTCCATGCTTTCTATGGGTTAGAGACTGCGGATCTCCCCTGCAAACAAGTGATAGAGAGGGCCACGTGTAATAACCTAGTACGAGAAAGATTAAAAGAGGTGCAATGTATCATTTGGGACGAGGCATCGATGTCCAGCCGCAGAGTGTTCGAGATTGCCAACTTTATTCATCACATGTTGGCACTGGAGAATGATGCCCTGAAACCTTTGCTGGCAAGCAGGTCGTTGTAGTTGGTGAGTTCCTACAGCTACAACCAGTTCCTAATTTTTTCGACGAGGGAAGGCCCATGTTTGAATCCCTTACATTCAGTAAACTTTTGCCTCATCGGTATGAACTAATAACGATTATGCGACAAAATCCTAGAGAAAGGCAGTTTCTTGAATGTCTGATGGAGATTCGGCTTGGTAAATGCAGTGACACCTGCAAGCGTTTTGTGGAGTATCTCTCTAGGAATCTTAAGGATGATGTTAGCTCCAACGCAACGCACATTTTCTTTAGGAAACTTAGTGTGCTATTCCACAACAGCGATGTTCTTCGCAGTATGCCTGGTGAGTTTGTCCGGCTAGAAGCTATTGATAAAGGCGATACTAAAGGTATTCAATGTCCAGCTGAAAAGATCGTCATGCTAAAGCCAGGATGTAAGGTCATGCTATTGTGGAATGTTTCGGAAAAGCTTAGAAATGGCACTTCAGGAGTCTTCGTTCAAGAGGCCGATAACCAACTAACTGTTGACTTTCCTGATGTTGGCAGGGTACGCCTGAAGCGAGAGAAGTGGATAAGCGTTTAGCCACCGAAATGGCTGTCGGAACAAGAGCTCAGTATCCTGTGGCACCCATGTACGCCATCACTTGCCATAAATCACAGGGACTGACCCTTCCGGCAGCAGTAGTACACTGCAGTAGAGAATTTATTCCCGGGTTGACCTACGTTTCTTTTGCACGAGTAGAGTCTTCAGAGAATCTGCAAGTTGTTGGCTTCTCCAGTCAACAGTTGTTGACGCCTGGAGAAGAGTTTCAAAAGGTGTGCGAGGGGCACTGCAAGCCAGTTGATGCAGAGTACAGCTGCTGCCGCAATAACTTGCTCACGGAAGAAGAAATGACCGCTACAGAGGCCAAAGGCAACGTTGTAGATGACGCTGAGAAGCTTAGTGGGGACGATGTTTGGCGTGAGACGGAGTGGTTGGCGAAGAGCTTTTTTAAGCGAGGAGAACCCGAGGAGCAGGTTATTGATCTTCAAACAGTGTATGCCTTACTTTTAGAAGATGGTAATAATTCCATCCTTTGGAGCCCCCCTGCAGATTTTGATCTCAAACGTATCCTGGGCGAAATGAAAGTTAAGCAGCCTCTGTCGGAATTTCCTCAAAAGCAGAACGAGGAGCTGGACAAACTAATGAAACTCGATGAAGAGACAACGGAAGTAATGGGACGAATTCTGTGGAGCCGAGCAGCACAGATAATCATAGAGGACAGCATAAGTCATCCGGCTGTCGAATTAAAAATCACCCAAAGGCAATGGACTGCTGATACACATCAGCTTTACATGCTTATCACTAGATCAGCTAGTTTTTACCGGGATTTTCAGCTGTTTTTTAATAGTCAGGCCTTGGCGCAAGTACAAACATCAATTGGAGCCGAGATGATGGTAGTGGTATATAAGAAGGTCGTAGAAACTGCTGCGAACCAAATTCGCGTCAAGGAAGCATCAGGCGCCGTAGAGTTTGATGTTAAGGCAATGGAAGTGGAAGGCTTGGCTAAAGTACGGTACGTGGGGGCATGGGCTGTCAGAAAGGTGCTCGATAATAAACGGAAGTATGCCAAGGAGCACGTGTACTCAGCAAAATCAATCAACAGTTGAAACCGCCAAGCAATGTTATGAAATGTGTGAACTGTTTGAGGAGTACGTAATTGAGAACAAAAGCCCCGTTGAGGAAATCTCAAGATACCCCGAAACACTTTCTGTAACGGAAGAAAAACAGTTCAGATGCAGAGGTCTTTTAAACATCAGTGATACTGCATATGAATTTTTCTTGGAAACGGAAGGATAAAGGGTAAAAGAGATGAACGAGGCCAAGCTAAGGCTGCACAAAGAGGACACAATTGACAACAGTTTGAAGTCCCTTCAATCCTGTGCAGAACTAAAGGCCAAGTGGATGCTGTGTTTTCCACCCCAGATAGTACAGGGCAAGCAGGTAATATATAAGTTCTTTCAATATTCACGTCACTGATTTTATTTGATAGGACCATAGCTCGTCACAAAATTGAGCAACAAAACAGAATAAAAGGACGTACTGCATGAACAAAAAAAATCGCACGCTTTATGCAATAGTATTATTATTGATTTGTGCAATCTTTATCACATGAAATGTCGTTTAAAAGCAAAAAACAAGCAATAATATTACCGTACTTATCTGAGCTTAATCACATGCCTAAAAATAATCGTAATAAGTCACGACACGGACTGATACTACTAACTATTTATCAGTATAAAACTACGGTTGACCATATTCGTGAATTAAAAAAAGCGAATTTATGTTATTTAATGCTTTAAATAAATTTTAGCAATGCTAAATATTATTCGTACTTAAGGTGGCTCGCAATAGTTTCCAGTAGTTTCCAGCACTTATACTTTGATGGATCGATACTACCAATATTTAACAGTTGATACTACATTGATGGTATCAACCAAATGCCCAGTCATTGGTTAACAAGATATGGACATTTTCTTGATGTAACTAGTTACCAAAGTAACAGTATTACTGTCAAAGACACCCTCAATTTTAGCTTTAAGCACTTATAACTAAAACAACGAGCTCAGCGGTTACCTTCATTTTTTAATTATCGAATAGTAATAAGCTTGTTAAAATACAACTTCTTGAAAAGTTTAAAAAAATGTCAGAAGGGGTTTCAGAGCCACCTTATATTTTCACCATTGACTGGGCGTTTGTTTGATACCATTATTGTAGTATTATTACCTGATTAAGAGTGGCAGTATTGTTCCAGTGAAGTACAAGTACTGGAAATTATTGGAAAATATTGTACACACTTAAACTTAAACCCATCTATTTATTTACTCATGCCTAACGTTCATCTACACCTTTTTTTTCCTTTAGGAGGTTCTAGTTACCATGTTCGAGTTGGTCATACAACGCTACGTTATGATGGGAGCAGGACAATACCTAAGGGATTTTCGACTAGCTCATAGGTAATTATGGAATACGCAGTAATTCTCAGATTCAAAATAACTCCGTTTGAGGACTAGAATGAAATCAACCTCAGAGTTGGAGTTAAAAAAGGATTTTAAGTGACTCATTATAGGGCGTATTGTGATCCTAACGTCTTCGCCCCCTTTTGAGGTTAAAATAACCATTTAAAAACTTATGTGTGTACTGTGAATTCCTTATCATAACTTTGCTGTTAAAACTACGCTTCAACATGACATAGATAACTCAATGAGTCTCTAAATGACTAGTAAAATAGGAAAAAGAAAAGAAGAAGACAGTTCGACAAAAAGGCAAAGCCCAGTATTTTAGAGAAGGCACGTTTTCGTGAATCAAGGTAGAAAATCATTTGCACCTCCGCACGGTGTTGATGTACCGACACATTGCTGCCGTGAAACCCTTATACAAATTCTATATTACTACTAGTACTATATTAATCTTTTATCATTCTTCTTGTTTCTCCAAGACTGAAGAGAAGTGCAGAACACAGAAAAAAAGTCCTTCAGAAGCAACAGGCTTTGCATGAAAAACAATCTGCAGTGCAGTTTCGGGATATTGTAGCAGACGACAGCGAGGGGAAAGCCGTGAGCCATTACCGCCTCGTCAGTTATGTGAAGAAATTTGGTGCAACGACCTTCACCAGAATGTACACGAAGGAGCAACTGACGAAGAGGAGTTTAGCTTACGATGTGGAAGTCGGTTCGAGGGCAAATAAGACTACTTTGTCAACTAGCTTAATTCCCGTTCTTCAGTCTTGCGTCAGAGTCCCGAACCCGTGCTTTCTCAACGAATATCAAGCCCTTGCTAGAGCGGATGATAATCTACAACGTGTCGTTCTGCGAATCTCTAGACGAAACCAGCTGAAATCAGTTATCTATGGAGTTTGGTCAGAATATGCATATGTGTATTTGGATACGAGCCAAAGAATAGAAAGAAGTCAACATACCGTAAAATCCCTTCCGCGTATATATAAGCTCACTTAGTTTCAGTCTTACCATTTTGTAACGATTTTTGTATTGTCCATTGTTGTTGTTATCAACTATAAAATAGCGCTATTTTGATCCCTCTCATTTAGAAACAAAACAAGAATCCGGTTATCCCCCTCCTACATATAAGCGTACCAAATCTTCTCAGTGGCAATTCTATACTTTTAGTAACATCACATTAACTAATTTTTGTTTGCCATCTAAAAAAACGTGCGACGCTATATGAGCCCAGGGCTTATAACAGGCATTTTACGGTATGTCGTAAATAAGTTACATTCCCTTCTCCCCCAGGGGAGAGTACTTAGGTAAAATGTGAGGGAAAGGTGCAATTTTCAAAACACACAAATCCTGCTTACTAACCTCCCGACAGTTTAGTCTAAGTCCCTTTCCTATATTTACAGTTAATTATGTGATAATTTTGAAATTTGTAATGTTAAAAAACAACAGATGATAGAGTTATAATTACATTTACAGCAGATAACAGTTTAATAATTGGATTGTTTTTCGCCACCGCAACCAGCATTGCTTTTGCGACTTATTGTAGTTTGGCCACACCTGATAGTATTTTGGGCAAGTTCTTGCAGTCTCCATGTGGGATTATTGTTCTGACCATCGCAACTTCTAACTTGACAAAAATGATTTTCGACTAGATCTTGGTTTATTATGGCTGGTTTGATTACTGCCTGAGGGTGTTCTTTAAGTTTGATTGAGACTATCGCTTGAAAACCAAGAATCATTGATTGTAAATCAAACCATAGTTTGTCAGAAAAAAATTTTCAGATTTGCCACCTCTACCTGACTTCAACTGAGTTAGGAACGAGTAAAACTGTGTCAGGTCATTAAGCCTGTAGTCAGAGGTACATGATATTGGACATTTATCGTTGAATAATTCAATGGCCTTGGACGTGTGAGTGAGCAGTTCTAGGGTGGCATCAACTCCATCGCTTCCACTTCCCTGTCCTTTACTGCTCAGATGTGCCTTGTAAGCCTGAAAGTAATTTTTGATTAGCATTTTGGTTCGAATGAATGTACCCAACAAAGTGATATTTATATTCTAGTATAATAATAATAATAATAAATAATAATAATATTTAACCAGGGAGCCCACTCGCCTTGGCGGTTTTCAGTGGGGCCCTGCAAATTATAATAAAAATAAAAAATTAAAAACTAAGAAAAGAGATAAAAACAGATATTACAATATAAAACTAATTTAAAATACTTTAACAATTAGCATAATTTAAAAAGTTTTAAGTTTTGCCTTAAATGAAGACAATGATTTGCTGTTTTTAATGTCATTGTCTAGGTTAATATAGGATAATATAGTATCATAGTGTCATAGAGTTCTTCCTTTAGTATAGTGCTCCTTCGGCTTAATCAGGTATTCTCATTAGTCGTATATCAGTTTTAACTCATGACTTAGGGGAATATCTTAGTAACCTGGTTTTCAGTGAAACACTGTTTCCGCTGGTATATGCAGATGGGATATCTTATATGAATAAGTTATATATGTATTAAATGGTTCTTACATATATGAAATTTATCTTACGTATTGATTGCTATCATTATTATAATAGTACCTTCATCAGTCTAAGCATGTTCTTGTCCAACACGTCCTCAGCGAGATGATTTCTCATCTTTGACGCTGGGTCCAGGTGAAAGTGATCCAGCGTCAGCTTTTCGTGGGAGGGCAAGAAAATTCTCCTTGGTCAAAATGGAAGGCATTCACAAAATGTTCCCAGAGGATGAATTTGCCTTCCTCTGGTTTAAGGCATCTGGTCTTCCCATTCACGCAGCTTTTCAGA
>CAXHKT010000417.1:27200-53200 GCA_964017195.1 Siderastrea radians
ATATTATTACGGATTTTCTTGAAATTGTGCTATATGGATAAAAGTAAAAATTGGAAATATACAAATAACATGCCTTATCGAATAACTGTTATACTTAACAATTATTCTACGAGGGCGCGCTGGATATCGAATGATAGATAACCAACGAGGCGCGTAGCGCCGAGTTGGTTATAATCATTTGATATCCAGCAAGCCCGAGTAGAATAATTGTTTTATTAAAAACTTAACCACTATTTTAAAAAAAATCAAGAAAGAACGGGAAAAATGAGAAAAGAAATTTAAACGGAACAAGAATCGCTCACATGACTGAACGAAAAAGGCGCCAAAACCTTGCGAAGTGTTGCAGCGTTTCATTGCAAAGCTGAATGAATCAATGAAAACTGCTCAAAAGTGAACAAAGTAGCACAAGTTTTGGAAAGAAATCTTCTAATTATTGGCTCTGAAATATGGTACATGTTTGATTTTTCCTGAAATATTGTTGCATGTTATCATCGTTCAAAGCGGATTGAAGCTGTACAATTAAGCAGTTGTTCTCGGTTTAGAGGTTGCGGACGGAATGGTAAGCTTAAAAACAACATTCAAACAACTGGAAAAGCGATTCAACTCCGTTTACATGGCATCCGATTTCTATCTGAGCATTTGGACCTGTTGGAACACAGAGCTACAACGAGTGCAGGTAAACCAGTGTCAATTTTGCGTGTTAAAGGCGAAAAAAATCTCGCCCTTCCTTCCTTCTTGGTAGTTTGCCGCTGTATTTTTTGAGTACTTGTTTAGACTGCTTCATGATTTTCGCACCGACTCGCCATGAATGTGTGATAGTTTTTATTAAATGCTCCTGCCCCATTTCACTGTGTTTTATTTTATGTCTTGTCTTGATATTTTGAAGTGGAAAGCTTTCCTGATAAAACCTACCGTGTTCAATTTCAATGATCGACGTGACGATCGATGAAAGAAATTAATTGTAAACACGACGCTTAATGCTTAAATTTCTATTTCTGCACAGTTTCTTCAAACAATTTTGACTTGTGTTAGACGACGCTGTTGGTGATGCTTGTTGGTGACGATGTTAGAATTTCTGCTTAATTTAAATTCGCTGCCAAGTGATTTTTCTCGTCCATTTTTCTCCTCGGGTTGCTCGCGAGGAAAAAACTTTCAGCTCACTTTGTTGTTGAGTGTTCATTGACCATATTTGTCGCAGCAGGTATATGAGCTGATAGCCTAGCTCCGTTCAGCCAATCAAAATGCTAGAAATCCAATATACCTAGACCAGTTTTTAATAAAATAGGATATCCCCAAGCCCTATTTTTTTTAGTTTTAAATCTGTTACATTGCGTTGAGTTTTATGAAAAGTCGATTGACAATTGATAAAACCAATTTTATTTATTGTGAATTGGTTTGTTTGTGAATAACTGTGAATGTGGACGGGTGTGTATTTTTAAACATTATCACGCAGGTGAACTTCGGATAAAGCATTGTCTTGGTGAAAAGAACCTCCCAATGGTTCTGAATTCTTCGAAGGGCATTGACACTCTCGTCTGTATTCCCCTGCTCTTTTTGGATAAAGGGACAGCGTGGGTTTTTACATCATATTAAGATTACCAGTTGAGTTGAACATGCCACTTGGTTTGATGCGCAATTTTGGTCAATTACTGATTTTAAGTGGAACTCCTCAAAACAGTTTCCTTCAAAACATTTATTATGACTGAAGGATAAAGCTAACTACGTAAGTTAAAAATTTATTGTTTATTCCAAGTTGCTTTCATTAACTTTTTCATTTCCAGTTTCATGTTTTTTATTAATTTCAATAATTCAGTAATTTGTTAGTAACTTTTTAAAATGTTTTTATTTTTACAGCAGCGTACCATGCAGTTACATATCATAAAAAAGTGTATAGGCGAACCAAACTTACTTTGGGATCCATTAAAAATACCATCGGCTTTCCAGTGAACATGTTGTGGGCCACAAATTTCCTTTCTATGGCATCGCACTCGTCGTCAAAGTGCAATTTTATGAATTGCCTATTCACTTCTGCTCCGTCTAAGATACAGTAGTAGATCCTACGTGAAACAGTATATGCTTGTAATATATATGGCAATAAAACTTCATTTAACTTAATAACGTTTGGATAGAACGAAGCTAGAGCCTGTCTCGACCTCATTGAAATACTTGCTGTAGAGACCATAAGAAATTATATTAAATCAACTATTGGTGTGTTACTGAATCCAATTGAACTTACATGAAGCCTGTTTGGAGCATTTTCTTAACGCCTTCCCAGAAGCAGAAAAATAGGCTACTGGCGGTACAGGTACCAGAGGGAAACTGTGCAATTGGAAATCGGAAACCGCTGTCACCCAGGAACACAAACTGGAGGACATGAGATGCAAGTTCTGTGTTGTCCTCCTTGCCTGCAATACACAAATGTGAAAAATAGAAGCAAAACAATTAACTTACCACGCAGTTTCTCTGAATTATAGTTTACTTAAAAACACTAAATAAAAACAATTACTTGTTTTTCTTTGGTGAATTGTAGGAATGTCCAACAATAC
Source organism: Siderastrea radians (assembly GCA_964017195.1). Taxonomy (NCBI): domain Eukaryota; kingdom Metazoa; phylum Cnidaria; class Anthozoa; order Scleractinia; family Rhizangiidae; genus Siderastrea; species Siderastrea radians. The sequence continues at coordinate 29,747 of CAXHKT010000417.1, forward strand.
AAGTATAATACAGTAGCAAGGAACGGAAAGTAGTCTTTCTGTAACAGCACCCGTGTGCCTTAGTAGTATTTTAGATATTTTTAGCTTTACCGCAATTTATTCACAATTGTTTTCCAGTAGTCATCACGTGTCTCATCATAAATACCGCAAACGTTCATGTCCATAAGGCTCACAGAAATTCGACGAGAACCATCCGCTATACTGCTTTAGCTAGACTGAGGCAGAACCAGAGCTTTCGCCCAAACACTTCCTACTAAACAGGAACACTGCAAGACGGTTTACACATTAAACCTAAGCCTTGTGGTAACCGTGAGTAAACGTGTTTGACGTTCAGTCACGGATCTCTCCGCTATCGGAGCTGACGCTACTACACTTTCTGAATATCGATATATTCTTTTGTTGACCAGTTGAAACTGGACTTTACATTTAATTTAACTCATCATTTCTAACATAACTTTACATCCATTTTAAATAAAATTAATCTGGACTCTAAGTAAACAGAGCCCAGTAGAAGACTGTTGTAATCAATAATAAGGCATTTTAATGACTTTAATGTATACGGCATACGTCCTTAAATTACCTCTTTCACTTAAACCTCAACCTGATATTAAATTGTGGTCCCTTTGGTGTCCTTATTACTTGGACGTATGTAAGGTATTGTTGTACCTGAAAGTTTTTCCATGTCATCGTGAATTTTTCCAAGGTCGACAAATCCTACTAGTCTGCACTTTCCGTTTTTAACAATCATTTCCAGATCCTCCTGTTAGAAAAGAACGTGATTAACATGAATGGGGATTCCTCAGGTGTCCGTTTAATACAGGTTGTCCAATTTAATACAGGTTGTCCTGGCTTGTCCCAGCCAGGTTTCTGTTCCACTTTGTTCTTGTAGTACCTAAGTGGGTTGTTGTCGTATATAAATTATAAATAAAGCATATATGCCATTGAACATCATTTAATACCGTAAAAAAAATGCTCTGTAGCTCAATTAGTTCACATTTTCTAACTGCATGCAGACAATTTTTCTCTTCTAGTATTCTTATCAGCTACAGGTCATGTATCAACAACTGACCATCCTATCGTCGAGAGAGCATTTATAATCATAGCACCATTCTTTTTTGTTCCAGAATGATATTGAATTTCTTTTAGTATTTTAACTTATATCTTTAATTTTATGTTTCTGTACTTGTACATTTTGTGCATGTATTATTGTTGCTTAACTTTTATGTTTTTCCTCCACTTCTATGTTAACCGCGTTTGAAAAAATTTATGTAATCTTCTCTATTAAATTATATTAATAACCATTATTGCTTTGCATCACGTTTTTTTTTACGTATCTTAACTAACAACTGTCCGTTGGAGCTCATCCATGTTGACATTTGGTTGGTCGCTTACGTGAGCCGCCGGGTATGCGTATGAGTTTTATATGTTTAAGTTTCCATACATTTTAGGACTGTTTTTATTTCATTTTATTTATGACTTTTCACTTACCGAATGGTCCGGTTGCTTGGAAGGTACATCACATTCCTCAGCGGGTCCAGCACGTGAGGATTTTTACTATATAGCTCTATGCATAGTCTCATAATCCTAGGAGAGGACATATTACATATCATTTTATTTTTTTGTCACACTTTAAAGAAAACCTCATATGCTTTGTTTGTATGCAAATTAAGGATTCTACATTACCAATAGTGAAACACTGTTGACGTGCTCGTAGTCGTAATTTTTGTGTCACAAAATATCGTACTCACTTTGGATGCCACCTGTATCCCTTTGGAGATTTTGTTTCCAAAATCTGTTGCTGTTGCTCCCAAAATAGAACCATGTCCTCTGGAACGTTGGTTCTGTTCACACTTAACATCATTTCTCTGAGATCTCTGTCATCTTCACCTTCCAGTTCTATCATCTCGGCTTCTATCCGCTCTCTCCTTGTTCTTTCAACCTCTTTTTGCTTTTTCTCGTTGGTAATCTTATCAGCGAGCTCTTCTCGGCGCATATATCGGTGATTAGTTCTAGGATCCACAGCATTCTTTCCTTTCTTTCTTTTTTCTTTTTCTTTGTAACTTCTTTTTGTTTGTTTGCATCGTGAGCAGATCAACCCTCCTGAATTGGTAAACACTTCGCAGTCAGATGCAAAGTACATTTCCTCGGTGACTCCATCGCGATGCGTGAGTACATGCTTTTCCACCTTTATATTGTAAAGTTGTAATTCTTCGTCAACCTCACATGCACGAAATCCACAACAAATGTAGGAGTTATCCATAAGTGTTAGCAAGTTTTTGGCTCTGTCTAATATCCCTGTAGCCCAGAATTGTTTTTCGATCGTTGCTGTCACTTCTGATTTAACAGCGCGATTATCATACAAAATCTCGGTTTGTATTGTTTCTTCGGTGCAGTTCTTTACAAATCGTACTTCGCTTACCATCACTCTGCCATCACAACGAATATTTTCTAGGCGTGAACAACTTAGGGAAAACTCGTCGCGGACCATCACTTTCCACTGTCCATCCCCAGCTTCATTAACAACACGTGAAATGTTAGATCGTAAGGTCTCCCATTCATCTTCAAATTCCGTGCGTAATGCATGAAGTCCGCTTTTTTTCTTGAGATTGAGAAAGACCCTTTTGTTGTCTTCTCAATTCTTCTTCTGGAGCCACTTATGGCGTCTCCAAAAACATCGCGCACAGCCCTTAATATAATGTGGGAGGTAAGGATATCATCCCTACTTGTTGTGAGTTTTCCTTCGTGAAGATGCGCATGTGATGTGATTTCATCATAGGTCGTAAAACAATTTTCGCTCACTTCGTAATTCAGTAAAATCCTACAGCAAAGAAAATTTATGGTTAGCATTCAATCATTATTAATCAGTCCTTTTATTCTTGATTTCATGGAATTTGAGAACAGTTTTGAAAGTACAACAACATCTACGAAGTTTGTTTAATAAACCGCCACAGTATCCAACAAGTCGCCCCTCTCTTACCAGGCTTGATAAATAAGAATTCTATGGAATGATGACGACATTCGCAGTTAATGATATAAACTTTAAGCTACTAACCAAAAAAAAAAAACTGCCAAAAGACCAGGCTCGAACGAAACGAGAACTCATGACCTCTACGATAGCATAGTGCAGTGCTCCAACCAATTGAGCTATCAAGCCAACTGGGAACTGGTCATTTGTGAATTCGTATAAATTCCGTAGGTGGTAAATGAGCATTTTATACTGTATATTCACTTTCAAATAAGAATTCCACAATAATTTTACGTAAAATGTTTTGGTTGCTATCTTTCTGCTACTTTTGGCGTTGCTGCTGATAACACACTATCAGTTTTATGCGCCAGCTGACTCATTATGTGAGTGAACCAGCCTTTATAAGTGGTTTCTTGGCCACCAAAATTAGCAGTTTCCTGAAAGAATAATGCCCCCTCTTGCAATTGGTATTGAATTTTGATTCGAACGACTAGAATGCTATCCACTATTTAAAACTGAAGAGTGTTACAAGACTGGGATAGCACTAAATAAATCATTTCCATTTCTTAATTTATCTCCATTTCATGATGTATATTTTCTTGCTTTTGAAATTGTAGAATAACAATTTTAAAATAAAACATTTTCACGTGCGTTACAATAATAATTTTCAAATGAATGGGCTAAATTCGGTTCCAAAAAATATAGATATTGTACGATTCAAGGTGCATTAACGGAAAAATAAATAAACCAATTCAAATTTCCGGCGGACGTTCAGTCTCAGGATTATTTTTGCACGCAGTACGTACTAAAGATGCCTGTAAACGTTTTGTATATGAATGCCAATATGTTCAACTTACCACGCACGAATTGAAGCATAGAAGGAAGAAGAAACACGGTTTTTCTTTTTTTGACTCTTCATCTTCTAACGGCCAAGACCGTTTTAATTTGGACAACATATTGCCCCCAAGGTCACGGAGTCCCACGCAGCAATTCCACCTTTCTCGCGCGAACCAGACAACGTTGGAGCGACAATTTGTGTCCGCACCGGGTCATAGTTACTACAATTGTAACACGACCAAAACGAGCGTGGCCCTCCCCATAAGGGCATAATTTGACTGGTGTCCAGTGCCGACCGCGGTCAAATGGGACCATCGGGATCCTCACGGATCCATGGCGGCCTATTTTGAGATGCTGTTTTGATTTTGTGCAGTGGATAATTCTTTTGCGACACGAGGTATGTGCAATTGGTTTTGAGAAAATCACTTGTATGTCTTCCTTTTGTCAAGTCGCTAAGTCAGAATGGGAGCCTGAACTATATTTGTGGGTAAATTCGAGCGAATTCCGAAACGTGTCGAGCGGTGATAGTGGCTAAATCGGGCCAAATGACTCCTTCCTTGTCAATGTATTATACACGTACTAACACAGTAAAGTAAATGGACCTAAAATTGCTCAAAATGCTTTGTAAGGATAGCAAACAACACTATGTAATGTTTCATGAACTTTATTCAGTTAGTTCGTTGTTATGTATTGCTCAAAATGTTCGCTTCGAATTCCCATACAAAGTCTTATATTTTGAAACGCCATTTTTAATAATATTCAAATATTATGCTTGGGCGCTACTGTGGCGCTACTGTTCTACTTTGCGACTGAAAAACTCCGCGACTAAACTTATGTCTTCATAAGAAGCAAAAAGCACGAAAACATGAATGAAGTGTAAAATGCGATCAATTCGTGAATAACCTATAAACGAAAGGACAAAACCGAATCCACCGCCTCTGGCCGCCATATAAATTTTTCCTTTCAGCGTCCGAGTTCCGTTGGAATATGCAACATCTGTGCACGCGCGGGAGGCATATCCGCTGACTAGAACCTCACAGATTGCTTTGCAAGTTGTGAGAACATCGTTTGGATTTCATGAGAATGTATGAGAACGTGCTTCCCTCCCCCCCCCCCCCCCCCACCCCGGTCGAGTCCCAGAAATCTTAATCAGCTATCCACACACCAAAGTAAGTTTTGAAGGCAAAAATATGACCCACAAACCATTCATCGGTGTTCCCACCACGATTGAATAACGGGTAAAACCCTTATGATTTCCTAAGCCCGTGACATCAGGAAATACCGACGAAATGAAAGATTTGTAAACCTTTTCACCGAAGTCAACATCGGCTGCCATATTGAAAATGTCCAATTTATATTCAGCTTACATGACAACTTTAAACTTCACTTGGAGGTCAGCTGTACAGCTTGAATAGAAGTTTCGGGCTGAACTTCCTCTGACAGTGTGACTTCGCGTGACAAAGTGCTGTTGATTGCGCAATGCTTAAATAACAAGAAAACTTGGGTTTTTCTTCTTTTGAACTTGCTTTTTGATTTGAATTTGTGTTAGACACCAAAATTGTATCGCTTAATAGTAAATTTTATGGTTTTTCGCTAATTCACTTAAACGAATACGAAAACTGTGTGAGCCCACATATCGAACCGCTGTGAAATATGGGAAAAGTGAAATGTAGCTGGTGATTCATGATTCGCCCGTCATGATTTGCCCATTCAATCTCAAAATAATGATCGAAATTTGTGCATCAAAGGAATTTACAGCTGAATTCAAAGAGGAACCTTTCTTAGATATAAATTGTCACAAAGAACCAAAAAGATCTACAAATTTTCTGAGCAGTTTTGTGATTATCGGTAAATCATGACGGTTGAATCATACCTGGCGAATGATTTTAAAAAACTCAGGTCTGTACTTAGCAGTGAAATCGGCAGCTCACTCATGAAAGTTTACACACCCAACGAACAATTTTTTTCACCTGTTGTTGTTGCTGTTTGTCTTTTTCTAAAATGCTTTCAACAGATGTTTAAGGACAATTTGTAATACCCTGTCAGCGGAAACGATAAATCCTCGTACATGTGCAAGGTCTTATATTTTAGCCAGTGTTCTGTTGCAATCCTGCGGTCCCTGTGGTTCAGTGAGATGTGTAAGTCTATCATATATCTTTTTTCTCCATTTTGCCAAAAAGGCTGACAGTCAGCGTGAAAGTTTATTAAGTTTATTTGATCAACTTCCCAAGAGGCAGGGCAGCACAACAGCTTTCGCCAATTATTGTGAAAATTTTAAAACTTTCACAGCCGATTTTACTGCACCGTGTGGACTCACGTTTTACAAACATTATTCGCCTGCTACGATTCTTCTCTCCTTTTCGCCGGTAATGATTCGCCCTTCATCATTCAAATAAAATTCACAGATCTTTTTCAAAATGAATGTTTATATTTCAGAAACTTGGACAAATTACCTTCACTACTGAGGTGCCTTCCTTTTCAAAATATACACGTGAAGGTGAAGGAGACAGGACCCAACGAAGCAATCATCTGTTTTAAGACAAATTCTTTCTGCAAGGCTAGTCAGCATGATGATTAAGACCTCGGGATGCACTGAGATGCTTGGTAACCTGTTCTGGGCTCCGAGATTGTAGAAAAAGCGAATCTCGCGCACCTTATTAAGTTCGCGTTCTTTGCAAATTTACGCACTGTCCTTTCTAGCTAAGAGTAATTCAAGAGCCTACAACAGGCTAGATTTTTGCATGCAGGGTGCGAAAAGACTCAGAGCTATGTAAGAAGATAAAGCTACGTAATTTCAAAAACGTCATTACTTCTTTTAAGCCAGGACCAAATAAGAACGACGGTCACCGAGAGTTCAAATTCTTTGAGAGTAATCCTACCAACTCTCATGTATTATGCGCGAGTCTCACGTCTGCCGGTGGAAACATCAATTTCACGCAATTTCTCACGCCTGACGTAGTCACAAATCTGGACTACTACTTCCTTAGCCAAACAACATTTAAGTTTGATTTAATTCAATTTCGACACAAAATAGTCGTATAAATGACGCTAAATGTCGCGTTTGAGTTCTCTTTTTAGTACTGTGTCCAAACGCATCGTGGCTGTCTTTTGAAACCTTCAGCAATCTTTGGACATCTTCGGCAACACTTGGAGATCGTCGGAACATCTTCGGAAATTTTTGGCAAATATTCAGAAATCGTTCCGAACATCTCCGTAAATCCGGATAATATCGAAACAAAAATCTAACGCATTTGACTCAGGAAAAGTTGGCAGATATATGAGAGCGCTCAAGAGTCAATAACAGCGCATGGAAGTTAAAGGCCAAACGAGAGGGCAAGTTTCGAGCTTCCACTGTTTTCCAAATTTAAACACTGGAGTCTTTGAAAACGCACGGGGACCACCGAGAGCGCAGTAGAGTTTCTGGCCAAACAAGAACAGCACTGAATTCTCGACAACTCTCATTTCCGTTTGGTTCGGCTTTCACGTACCAAAATGCCTGCTAAACTTGGTAGCTGGAACAAACCCGCCATCGCATCTGGGAGAGCCAGGGTTAGGTTATCGAGGTGGGAGAAAAGTAAAGTGGATGAAACCGGTGTGAGCGAATGAAATGAAACTTTGAGGTTGAAAAAAAATTCATTCCACCTAACTTGGAAGTTAACTTTCACATGGGCCTTTCGGACCAGCCATTTTCTCTTCAACACAGCACAAAGTCATTCACGATTTCTTTGGTCAGTAAATACAATTTTTTATTACAAAAAATCACTTGCTTTACCTGAATTACATATGCAACAATATTACCTACCTAACTAAACTAGCTTAACTAAGTAACCGAAAAAAAAAATGCTTATTACTCATAACAATGAACTAAATTATCACAAGTTAAAAATGTCTAAACTTAAAAAAAAAATAACAAAAGTACCACAAACTGACTATTGAAACAAACTGAATACCAGAAAAATAACCAATCAATTCAGTTATCAGGAGGTTAATAAGCTACGCATTTCACTGTTTAACTATCCGACTAACTGAACTAAACAAGTATTGGTAACAAAGAAAAGAAACTAGTTTTATACTGAACTTACCTAACAGACCAACTGAAGAAGCTTAGCTAGTATTACTAACGAAGAAAACGGAGTACCTAAATTAGGTTTACACCATGCTTAACTAACTATCTGACTGAACTGACCAACTAACTAAACGAGAACCATTAACCAAATATACAAACCGACCACCTTCCAAAATTAGTTAAGAGCGACCAGTAAAAATTAAGCAAAATCGCAATTTCGCGGCAGTAGTTGAAAAATAGATTTCTTTCGTATTTTGCACATAATTAGGTATTGGTAAACCTAGAAACCTGATGTGGTTCGTTTTTCCCAGAAGCGCTTTATTTTCGAAAGAAACGAGGAAATCGATTCTCGGGTTCGAGAGATCAAAATCACAGGAAATTCATCTTGAAAATCAGTACTATAAACTTGCATCGCGCTGGTAAACTAAAGCACAGAGACAAAAATAGGCAGTTTCTATCGACAGAACAAGTCTTTTTCATTAACTAGACAGTTGTGAAACAGCAGTAGCGAAATCTACTGAACACAAACAATTCCCAACTAAAAGGCAGGTTTGATGATTTGGAACCTAACTTCTGTTAACATGTGCCATAATTCTAAATGGTCTCAATCCTCATTCAACAGACAGCACAAACATTAAAATAAACCATACCTTGAAACTGGCTAGGAGTATCCATGCTACTTTGTTTGGGACCACTTCGAACTCAGCAAAGTTTAAACAAATGGGGCTTATGCATGGTTCAATTCTACCTGTTGCCATCCCCCCCGGGCATACCCCCGGGGATTTGCAATTTTTTTCTCACTTGGCGGTCTATTCCCCACCCCTGGGCACGCAGAAAGAGACAATTCCCCACCCCCGGGACTCCTCATCGACCACCAATACGTTGTTTTGTAGCAAAACCAGACGTTTTGGCAAGAACTTCAACTATTTTTTAGAGTTTATTGAACGAAGGACACTATATAACAAAAACATGAACACTATATTTGAAAAAGAAAACTGAAGAAAAAGCTCCAACCGCACTGGCATACGGCTAGCAAGTAAAGAAATGTTCTTTGCCACGTGTTTTATTCTAAATCTAGCGCATACGCACAAGAGGCCCGTGAACAAACTGATGGCAGCATTTTACCGAGGGGCTTTCTTAGCTTGTTTCATAAGAACACTGGACTGAGATCTCTGTTTAATATTAAGCCGTGCGTCCGTTTTTATATAAAGTCTATTTTATAAGTCGTCTTACATTTTTATACATAAATACGCTGAACAAATATTTCTTTGTTTGTTACGAACGCCATCCATCCGCGCATCAATGCGGGCATATTCGTTTAACAATTTATAATAATAAAGGTACCTTCGAATACAAATTTTAATTTTGAGAGTTTATTCTTCTTTAAACAGTCTGCTACAAATTCTAGAGATTTTCCCCGGGAATAGGCAGTCTTCTCCGCGCGGTCCGGCGCCATCGTGTCAACCGAGAAGTGACGTACTTTACAAGAACAGCAAGAAGTTTTTTTTTAATTTGCCCCGCCCCCCTCCCCCCGGGACAAGACCGCTTCAAACAATTCCCCACCCCCGGGCCTGAAGGGCTGGACTTGTCCCCGGGGGGGGGGGATGGTAACACGTAAAATTGAACCATGCATTAGTGAAGTTGAATATTGCCGTACACAAAAACACGGGAAAATTTGCTTCTTTAACCAAACTGGCTCGCTCTACTTCATTCTTGTTAATTTCCAGTGTTAACATTCTTTTGCGTTCCAAATCGAGGAAGAAAAAGCCCGAAATGGACGATTTTCACGTTTCCAAACTTCTGTTCCTTCGTGTGCAATCTTGTTTGTACATTTGCTTGCATCGCGCTACCAAATACCGTGACTAAATTGTGTGACCAAATTTGGATATATGATGTCACAGGTGTAGCATGTTAGATGTCACGTTTTGTCGTGGTTTGCACAGAGAGCTCACAAAGATAACACCAGCATCGTTCAATTTTTTCTTTTCCCTCTACCTTTTTTGAGATCGAGCGAGCATTTTAGTTTGAAGCCATCATCAAGCATCAAGCAACGACGAAGAAAAGAGAGATTGTGTAGCTTAACACGGAAATTTTGGTGTATTTCGGGATGCAGCAAAGTTGAACTACATTAAGCCCCATTTGTTAAAATTCGCTGTGTTCGAAGTTTTGCCACATACGGCAGCATGGATAACCCAAGCCAGTTTCAAGGTATAGTTTAGTTCAATGTTTTTACTGTCTATTGAACGAGGATTGACATCATTTGGGGTTATGGCACATGTTAAAATATTTCACCGAAGTTAGGTTCCAAATCAGTTTCTATCTCAGAACCTGCCTTTTAGTTTGGTATTGCTTGTGCTCATTAAATTTCGCTACTGCTGTTTTGTAACTGTCTAGATAATGAAAAAGACTTGTTCTGTTAATAAGAAGTGTCTGCCTTTATCTCTGCGCTTTAGTTTACCAGCGCGATGCAAGTTTATAGTACTGATTTTCAAGATGAATTTCCTGTGATTTGACCTCTCGAACCCGAGAATGGATTTCCTGGTTTTTTCCGAAAATAAAGCGCTTCTGGGGAAAACGAACCACGTCAGGTTTCTAGTTTTACCAATACCCATTTATGTGCAAAGTATGAAAGAATTCGATTTTTCGACTTCTGCCGCCCAATGCTCGATGTTTACTGAAAGTCGTTCTTAAACTCTAATAAAAGGACGAATTAACTGGCTAGCTGAGCTAACAAAACTTTTATTACTAACGAAGACTAGTTTTACTACTTCAAGTAGTTTTACACTAGACTTAACTAATCACCTATCTGACTAACTAAACTACTCTTACTAACGAAGAACACAAGCCGACCAACTAAGTAAACTAGCTTAACACCACACTAAATACCTATCTACCAGCACTAACTTACTAAACAAGTATAATTAACAAATAAACCAAATTAAACATCTACCCAAACTAGCTTACTCTACACGTACGTAATTAACTAACTGAGCTAAACAAGTATTAATAACGAAGACAACAAATCAATCATCTACCTAAACTAGTTTACACTAAACGTAGCTACTTAACTATCTGACCAACTGAACTAAACTAGTATTATTTACGAAGAAAACCACCCGACCATCTAACCAAACTAAAATTACACTAAACTTGACCAACTAACTGCCTGACTAACTAGCTAAACCTGCTTTACTAGTTTGTTTATTTATTTATTTATTTAAACAGAGATACCCAGTTCAGCATACGCTAGTTCAAAAGGGGCTCTGTAAACTATCTAAAACTATCTAATAAGGACACAAAACTCAAAATAACCTAGAAGAATAAATAAATAAGTAAATAAATTAACTACTAAAACGAATTAATTCGCTAACAACTAACTAATAAACTGAATTAACTCACTAACTAATTAACTAGCTAGGCTAGTTAAACTGGTTACCTAGGTTCGCTATCCAAATAGAGATTCCACTAGTAAGACTAATTTATTAACGTAGCTAACTTAACTAATGAACTATCGGCCTAATTAACTGCACTATCTGCACTATATGCCTACCTTTATAGCTAACAACTAATTAAATCAATAAACTAACTTAACTACCCCAAACATAATTTTAATCAACTGCCTAATTATCTAAAAAAACTAATAATGACCTGACTACTGTAAAAAACAAGTAACATAACTATTTCCCAATTACCCAAGCAAGCTTTTCTATTTAAAATAACTAACCCAGTCATTAACCTAACTAAATAAATGAACTACACTAATCACTGACTACATCAATTTACTAAATAAAACAATAAACTGAATGATTGACTAATAACTGAGAGACAAACCGACAAAACATTAATTAAGGACAGTGCCTCCTTTTGTTACTGCGCATACGTTCTGCGAATCTTGGATCTGGCCGTTTCTTAAGGAATTTGCCTGCTAATACAAAGGTCTTTGCGCTCTTAATGACTATGTGGAAAAAGCAAGGACCACCAGAATGCTGAATCCAAAAAGAAAATCGGGGGTAACCGTGCATTTTTCAGAGATAATTGAGTTTAAATTCGGAAAGAAATTGCCATATATTCCTTGTATTTTAAAGTTGTTTTAGTCGAATTATGAATACTTAATTACCTCCGAAAAAAGCATGGTTACCCACACATTTCTTTTTAGATTCCAAAAGGTCTTACTAAGATCTACTTTTTCCCCATAGCCATAACCTTTACAAAAATACCTCTTTATTACAAAAGGCGCCATCCTTAACTAGTTTAACAGACCCGTTAAGACTAACTACCCATCAAAGGTCATGCAGAAAAAACCTTCCAAATGCACTACTTGGCTGGATTTGTGACTATCACTTGGAATTATTCGCTATTTTGTTCCCCTGCCAAACAATCGATGACCTAATGTTCTGAAAATTTAATTCAAATGCTGAACGTTAAATCTACTGAACAGGCATAAAACTAAACTGATTACTCATTCGCTATTCTTTCAGGAGAAAAAATCTTGAGCGTAAGGGAATTACCCCTTGTAAACAAACGACTTAAAGAAATGTGTAAACCTAAATACGTACAGGGATTACAAGCGTAATTGGAAGAAACTGTTTTTCCAATTACAGTAGCTGTCACCAGTCAGTGTACATTTCCTTTGTTATTCGCCTGTTGAAAAAGAAAGGTCGCGTGTTAATACTTTCAAGAAAAGGACTACAAACCATGCTATGGTGCCACCTTATTAAGTAATTTTAGCCTGATTTCTATTAGCCTTCAGAACAGGCAGGTTGTTTTAAGTTGTTTTTGGCTTTTGCTTAGGAACTTTGTACTAAAAGATTTCAATATAGTTGATGAAACTAGCTCTTCTTCTCAGTAACAGTTTGTCAACAAGGTTGCTGACCGTTATTGCGTTGTTTACACGCGCATGCATCGTGTGTTTGCTCACAGAAGTTTGAAAACTTAAGTTTGCAGTGTCAAAGCAGCTTTACCTGGTTTGGGTCGAAGGCTGACATAGTGATGTTCAAAAATGTGACCCAAAACGAGCCGGCCGCTGCAGTCAACAGCACCTTCTGGGCTGATAGTGACGTCATGACGGTCAGACAGACTGCTGATCACGTGAATGGATGTTTTAAAGCAGTTTGCCGCAGCATGTAGGATCACGTGATCAGCCCATGTGCCATCTGCCGCCATGTTCTTAAGGTAATCAGCCCAAGAAACACATCCATGCACAAAGTGGAACAGTTCCGTCCCATCTGACTGCAAGAGAAGGAAATAACAAGAAAAACACAAATTGAGAATGGCAGAGGGCGTGCAAAGAACAGGGAAAGGCGTTATCTGAGTGGGATGCGGCAAGCCACGTTTTTCTCGTGCCCTCGTCTGTTCGTAGTGCTTTCTGTAGTTGAAGGAGAGGGTGAAGTAGAGACGTTGGGTATCAGTACAGGAAAGAATATGTTTTCGCAACCCGACCTTTGGGAAATCGATCGCGAGTTCATGGCCTAATCTTGGCCAGAGGGTGGGGAATTTGAGAGAAAGAAGAAAAACATTCCTAAGTTTCAATGAGTTGTTCCTTTGGAGCTCCACTCTCAGCCATCTTGGCCGGTCTAAGTTAATTAAGAAAATAAGCTGAGTAATCTACTAATGGAATGAACTGGTACCACTTGATAGAGGCTATAGAAACGCCAGCTTACCAGTGTAGGGTTCTCTTTGAGGTACTGGACTATGCGTTGCCTCAATTCTGCATGAGAGATTTTAATTCTTTTGACGAGGTTTAATTGTTCCGACAGTGCGTAAAACATGCAATTTCCTGATCCTTCATTGTTGGAAATAATGAAGCCTTTGTCTGAAGCAATCTTCTCCAACTCCACGGATAGGCTTGTCTTGCTAGCGACTATGCCTGCATCGTGCTGCATTTGTTGAAGTTCGCGCAAAACTCGCTGAAACGTAACTATGAGAATAAAAACAGTAACAGTCTTTGTGACCCTCCATAAAGGAGAGATGGATCAAAGCAACTGAGCTGTTAGATCAGTTCTTAAACGTTGCAGACAAGCAAGCGAGCTAATTTCCAACACATAATAAGATACCGTTGCAGCATATCAGAAAGTATCCGCAGTATAAATCCCTGGGCACTGGTTTGTCTGTGAAGGTGACTTAAAGGGGCTATGTCACAGGTATTTTTACCTTTTGGGATAAAATTCTGGTTTAATCAGAACTTAGAGCATTTTCCTTCACAAAGAAAGCGGCCCAATTTTTTCCAAGTTGCAATCCGTTTCCATCCTGACCATTCGTGGCCAAAGGCACTTAAATACAGTTTTAGTGCACTAGAAGAGTAGTTTCAAACAAAAGTAGACCGTTTCATTTTCATTTTCCATTTGACAAAAACATGTCTTTTAGCTTCTTAAATTTCTCTTTACTCTCAACTCGGCCTGCAGACAAAGTAGCTATGAGGAGGTGTCTCAAGGTGACACCAATGTCATGAAGTCACCATTAGCCTTGTTTCTTCTTGCAGTCAAAACGATTTCACTGCGTTTATAAGGTATGGATTTGCTAAAGACGAAAAAATGTGTCTTGGTACTTACGCTGATTAAATTGGGTTCCACTTCTCATTTGTGTAGTTTCAGCCTCTTGACACTGATTCATATTGGAAGGAGTTCCTTCATGTCTTGTGGGTTTCTCTACGCCTACATACCGAAACCGAAACGTAATTAACAAACTCTCAATATAACTTCTTCAAACAATTCTTTTTGAACGTACAGATCTACAGCATTAAGAGACACGTTTTTCTTCAACACTGCTTAGAACACCTATTATGAATAATAGTTTAGTACTATAACCCGGAGGCTGTTCTGAACGTTTAAGCAAGGTACATAAGAGAACATAGACTGTTATGGGGTTTGGATTCACTGGGGTAGCAGTGAATTTAGACACGTTTTTATGCTTACTCTGAGTAAATTGGCTTCCACTTGTCATCTGTCCAGTACTGGCATCTTCAGAAAAACTTTTGGAAACGGCTTTATCTTGTGTGGCTTTTTCTTCGCCTAGATGTGAAACAAAAAAGCAAACTTTTAATATAAAACCTCTAAGGATAACGTTTAAGATATTAAAATGGTCCCACAGAATTACGAGAGACGTTTTACTTTAACTGTCCTAGAACACCTGTTATGAGTAACTGTTACAACCAAAAACAGCTGTCCACAAGGTAAAGAGCTATGAGGCCACACTGCATACGTATGTGACAATCTGTATCAAGAAAAGAGACTTCACTGTCTGCCCACTTATAGCTATCATTCAAGGGAACATGTTTCATCACTAGCCACCAACAAAGTAAAACGATTCAAGACATACACCACAGAGATCGTTGGCTACGGGGTTATACTTAATGCGTTGCGTGTAAGATTGGGAAAGGCTAGAGTTACAAGACAGTTCTTAAATTTATTTCAGTGACCAAGCATAATTCCAATATAACACGGCCTAACTCAACAAAGTAAACATTACCCTAGTGGGAAGTAGCAAGGAGTGACAGGCCTGCACAACTTCTAACAATGGAAACATTTATCCAATGTCGCCTCTTTATATTTTTGCTCTGACAAGTATGTCATTTAACGATTCTCCTTTTTTTAAAGAAATGATCGATGGATTTGAATACATGTTGAAGAGATGGCTGGTTCTGTAACAAGTGCCATTTGCATTTAAACATGTTTGAGATTTGGCACTGCTGGTTAACATTGTGTAACAAAAGGCAAGATATCTTTTGGAGTGTCGTTTTTTCGTTCAAGTGTCGATGTCCTAGCTTTCTGTGAATTAACATCTGATAGAAGTGTTTCTGGAAGATACTTTGTGT
Organism: Siderastrea radians; assembly: GCA_964017195.1. Taxonomy (NCBI): domain Eukaryota; kingdom Metazoa; phylum Cnidaria; class Anthozoa; order Scleractinia; family Rhizangiidae; genus Siderastrea; species Siderastrea radians. The sequence goes on from CAXHKT010000417.1 coordinate 45,425, forward strand.
AGTCTCTAGCAAAGAGTCATGATTTCAATTTTCTGATATTCTCTTTAAATGTTGTTTTTGAAGAGTTAGTTCTTAGGAGTCTTAGGGTTTCGTCCTTAACCAATCTTTTTTTGACACCAAGTGGGTGGGTATAGGAGAAATACGTGTACTGAAAGGTTTCAGTCGGCTCAAAATGTGTCTTAAAGTCCATTATGGTCTGCTGAGAATCAAGTCCATTCATTTTTGCTCAGCCTTATCTAATGAAAGTTGAAATCCTATCCTTTGAATTTTCATTTCATTTTGCACGGCATTTAATATTCCTTACCAATAACCAACATCCACATGTTGTCGACTAAGTCTTGACACTGCTTCTCCCAGCTGAACTGCTCTTCATATTTTGTCCGCAGCGTTTGAATCTCCTGAAGCCGCTGAGCTCTGTCTTTCTGACGGACAGCAGAGATTGCCTTTGCCCATTCTTTAGGGTCCTCTGATTCCACTACAACTGACCTTCCAAATGGTAGACTGCATAGTGTCTCTCCGAACCCTGAGTTGCTGCTCACGAGAATAGGGAGCCCGGCAGACATTGCTTCAAGACCAGTTAAGCCAAAGCCCTCAGTTCTCGACGGCATGATGGCAAGATCCACTTCACAAAACAAGTTTTTCAGTTCAACCTTGCTTTGTACGAATCTTCGGACAAACAGCTGATTCTTAGAAATGCCAACCTGGAGTAAGTTGTCTGCAACTTCCTCCTGCTTTCCATCTGGTGCACCTACAAAGATCAGACGGTAAGAGCTGTCTTTCAACTCCATTATTGCTCTGGCAGCAATGTCGTATCCCTTGAGGCTGAAATCTTCCAAATCACCGCGCCCAAAGGCCAAAACCTTAAACTTGCCAACTTCATGTGGGGCTTGTTTGACATCTGAAAATTCATGGAATGTGCCTGGAGTCAGCTGAAAGATATGTTGGTGAGACGAGCGCAGATAGGATGAGAAGGCTTCTGCCAGCTTAGGTCCAACTGCCACGACGTGATCTGCCAATGTGCACAGGTCTACTTCGTCTTTGTTCTTCTCTTCACCTTGAGCAATGGCTCTGGGGTAGTTCTTGTAGATTCCCAGTTCTTCAGGTTCAGTATGCACTACTTGCACCCACTTGCACCCATGGGTCTCTCTAATGAACTGGGCTTGTTTACCAAGTTTCGCACCATGACCCAGTACAACATCAATAGCCAGGTCTTTCGGTGGACAGCTTAACCAGTCGAGGGGGTCCCTGTAGCCTGGGCGTCGCGGTGCTTCCCGGATAGCAACGCTGTGACTTGCAGCGGTTCTCTTGTCTTCTTCACCACAGGAATATTGAGGTACCAAGAGAGTGACTTCCACTTTTGACTGTCTTGCGAACAGAATGGCAAGCATTCTGTTCATTGTTGACAAGCCGCCCTTAGATGAACCCCACTCACTAGCCAAGAGAGCAACTTTTAACGTGTCATGAGAATGCCCTGAATGGCTTTGGGATAGTCCAGCTGAGGTGGCAGACACCTCCTGCAAAAGAACCGCAGTTTATGAGCTCCTTCATTTCCAAAATCAACAAAAAAACACACGCTAGGTTTGAACTTCGTCACAGCCATGATGCCTCTCTTTGAGAAAGAAGGTTAAATCTGACTTCAAAATGTAAGATTAACAGTGTGTCATACAGGAAAAAGACGACCGCTAAAAGCAATTCAACTAGAAATGTGCTACGTACCCACCTCCTTTGGGATCACGCAACATTTAATGTAATATCTAACGACTGAATGAGAAAGGAACGAACTGATCAGAAAATCATACAATTATGACAGCATGATATCTGACGACTGAGAGACAGGAACGAACTGATCAGAAAATCATATTATGATGGCATGATAGAGAGGTTGAGGTACTGTCAATTAGGACTTTTAGTGGTCATTGCCTTTTTAACTTGGTTTTTGTTTACTTTGGAGGGTTTGATCATATTTTATAACTCTTCCTCAAGGTCCAGTGCCACTGCATTATTAGGGAGCGGTGGCACTTATTGCTTGGCTACATGTAAAGAGCGCTTTTTAAACGGTCTTTGGTACAACAATTCGGTTTTCATGCTTAATTCGGTTCACATTCCAGGAATAGTGAGCCTTGTGACACAATCTAGGTTAACATTATTAGGTACATAGGTTGTTAGGTAGGTAGGTAAACGTTATTAATTAGACACGCTCGCCCCGTCATAGCTGGCATGGTACAATACTAAGGTTTCATGCTTAGTTCGGGTTCACATCCCAGGCAGAGCCAGCCTTGTGACACTATCTAGGTTCTGTTAGATTGACTTGTATTAGGATTCATGTTCAATGTCTTGTGGTAGCGTAGACAGAATTGAAAACTCTAAATGCTAGCAACTAGTACAGGGCACATGCACATGACAAGTCTAGCTTAAATTAAACACAACAGCCCTTTTCACTGATTTTTTTTTTTGACGTTTGCGTTACAGTACAAACGAATGTAGTTTTGAGGCAGTTTTGTAGGTTCGACCTAAACGTGCCTCACATCAACGTTTGATTAAATTCGAATGCAAAAGAGAAACATTTTCTGTTCTGTAAAAAAGCCTTTTAAGATACAACTTGTAATACATAGAGGACTAGATGGACGTATGGCAAACAAAAATAAATGGGGTCTATACAGTGGCAGATCGAGACCTTTGCATAATGTGGGGCCCAGTAAAAACGGGAGGGCAGATGAGGGTAAAGAGAAAATGTCATAGGTTTAAAAGAATTTCAGTCCACAAGCCTTATTTTCTTTGACAAAAAAAGGAAGCCTGACCCCTAATGCCCCTACCCTAGTTCCGCCACTGAATATAGCCTGAATATCTTTATGTACCTTTATGTTCTGTGAGAACCACTTCTCTTGTCCGTGAACTGTCAGTACTTCATTGCAGAGAGTTTGCTTACAAATCAGTGGCTCGCCTTTTTTTATCTCAAGGAGGTGTAAGCAGTCTTCATGAGTGCACGCCGATTGTCTGTGGTTTGTGCATTCACGTTTTCCCTGGTGACAGTAGGGACACGCGACACAGAGTTGATAGTGCAGTCCTTTCAGGTAAGGCAGATCCTGCGACAAGCCACGTAAACTGCATTCCACAAACTCTCGCACCTGTACTGCAACTTCAGTTGAGTCATCTTCTGAGACCTGCTGACTATGGGTTCTTTGCTTGAGGACAATCTTGATAAACCGCTTTTTGCATATAAGAACCAAGTCATGGAAACTTTGAGTTCCAACAACGAACCACGCCCCATTTCGGTACAGTGTTGGGGGCTGTTTTGGTCCAGCATTAGAACACCAATGAATGGACCTTGCGACAAGCTGTGTGAACAGACCATGAGGGACAAAACCGACCACAAAATGGACATATAACGGACAAGGGTCAGAAGGTGAAGGTTGTACTGCAGAAAGGTCATCAGGTGAGGCTTTAAGCTGGGCAGGCACAAAGTACTTCACATCACTTGAAGATGGTGAAAACTTTGCGACCAAACCAAATCGCTCCATCATGTGCAGGATGTCATCCTTGACAAAGCCTTGCAGCAATAATTTAGAGAAGACATGATCGACAAGTTCCATGTTGAGGACACCGTTTTTCTCAAGTTCCTGCCAGTGCTTGGAATGTTTTGGTTCCTGATAAAGACAAAATGAGCCCATCATTACATTAAAAAAATAAACACATCCTTACACAAGATCGTCCAGTACAGAAGGGGTTTGCCAGGACCATTTTCATCTACAGTTGTTAATCAACCACCAAAGCATAATCAAACAACAAACAAACAATCACTTTTACATCTTAGTTTCCTTTATTGAGATTTTGACTTTGGCATGATTTTAAAACATTTTTGTTTCAAAAATTAAGAGGTCTGCATAAGGATTTTACCTCCTATAATGGTGCAACAAAGGAGCAAGCCCCTTTTATAGAAAGACGTGTTTAATCAACTGATCCTGACTTTACTGGTGAATGTTGGGGTCATGGGCATAGCAGTGATGGAACAAGTGACAAAAAATTTGCTTTAAAAATTGGTTGAGACAGAGGTAATTATTGGTTTTTCATGGAAAAATCAAGGGGGTTTGAGAATCTGCCATAGAAGGCATCATGGTTACTTGTTCCTGATTGAACCTGATTGGCACGTTGGGCAAGCATACTATTTCTGCACTTCGTTAGCTTTAAACATAACAAGAAATTCTGCAGAATTTACAGGCGGTGCATGGATAGTCTCTCACCCACCCCCCCCCCCCTCCCCTTTTCTTAAAGAAAAAAGGTTTCTTTAAAGCAACAGCGACAATCTCCTATTGTTGAAATCGCATATCAGCTAAGACCACGCAAGGCTATCTCAATAGCAAGTTGTTGACAGGCAACTTGATATGATACAGGTTTTGTTAAACGGTCACGAAAACGATAACAATTGTTATTTGTATTATCCTACAATCTGCGTGCACTGTCACGATCTGTCATCGCATTCCCTTTAAAAACACGTTTTATAAACACGTCTGTAGCGATTCTAATGTATTTTGTCAATACTACCCTGAAGTTTTCTGCGATCTTAGATGGAAAATTAAATTCAACTTAAAAGATCTTCAGTAAAGTTCATGATATTGTTTATTCACTAGTATGTCCGGTATTTGAGAGATTGGATTTCAAACCTGATAAAATCTATCTGTTCACGTCATAAAAACAGCAAGACCACTGTTCAAAGGATGTGCGACCCAAAGAAGACTAAGTCGCTGACGGACGATGACGACGACAATGAAAAACAAAAAACGTCCATTTTACGAGTCGGCGGCTGTCGTAGTAGTTTTAAACACAACCCTCACTTAACTGGGAAATTTTAAACATCTTGCGCCCCGCTTTAGCCCATCCACAATCCACCAAGGGGAAGGAGGGGGAACCTGGGCCCTGATAGGTCTATTTTATGGAAAAACCTGCCAACCAAGGGAGGAAAAACTTCACAGAGTAGTAGTCTGTTTTCAGGAGTCGTCAGTCAGAGAGGTGTGAATGTAGTAATAGGCAGATCTTGACACACTCAAACTCATCCCAGAACAGGACAGCGATACCAGCCTCTTTGGAATAAACCAAATGAACTTAGCCTCATAGTCATGTCTGTTCAGGTTTCAAACTGAATTTCAATAATTATGTCAAAACTAGGGTATTGACCCAGTTAGCAAAACAAGAGAACAAATCAACTGTGAATTTCAATGTGCGGTTCCAGAAAATATCCATATCCCCACCACAGAGGGTCACTGGAATTCCGAGGAGGAGGGGGTTTTAAGGGCCAAACGTTTTTAAGGAATTAGTATGAGCCTAAACAGGAATTTCCAGAGGGGTGGGTGGTTCAAACCAAAAAAACCCTCTGTGAGGGGAGTATGGATATTTTCAGGAACTACACAATATGTCAAAACTAGGGTATTAACCCAGTTAGCAAAACAAGATAACAAATCAACTGTGAAGTGGGTTTCATACCGCTTTGTCAGAATGCGGAATGGTGATTAGCTGTTTGAAGAGATCAATTAGCCACTGTGCCTTCAGAATGACTGTGCCGCGATGCTTGATAATCATTCCCAGGTTATGATAAAACTTCACCATAGCGTTGAACTCTTCCCTGTCTTCTATAAAGCAAACTTTCCTAGCAAGGGTTTGTAGTTGCTCCACACTGATGTGATTGATGTTTTTGGCGACCAAAGCATCAACAACCTTTTCAAAGGTTAACCACCTAGAGGACAAAAGACAAACACAGTCATGCTATTAGCTAAAACATAGACATCAATTTTGCTTACTATGACTTGGCTTCTTTCACAAATTCAAATACAAAGGTCGTTAAAGTGACTCATGGTACCAAGTGCATAGCTGTATATAAATGATAAGGGGACTTGCAGTATTTATGACCTCACCTTGGATGAGATGCTACTTCCTCAATGGGTTACCTCCACACTGCCTGTATTTTGTGGTTTACCTAATACTTCCTGCTAGCATACCTAGTGTCAGAAACAGCCGCTGTCACAAAGCTCAACTGTCCAGACACCAAAAGGGTTTGTTTAGGAGCTGAGCAATTGCATTAGCTTGTAGTAAACAGGGGAATCTGACCTGGAGGGTGTAAACTGCAGGTTGCAGGTTGCAGGTTGCAGGTTGCAGGATTATTTTGTTGGACTAGACTCTTGTTAAGCGTCGTGTCGTGGGTCATACAGTTTCACCTGGTGTGTTCTGCAGGGGTCTTTTTGCATGTATGTAGCTTTTCGGTTCAAGCGCATGTCTGTGTAATATTTATCAGTAACATGGACAAAATAAAAATTAACGAGTTTCAACTACTTTATTTTTTCTTCCGCGTATCGCTTTCACGAGGCTCAATTTTTGGCAGATAAAAAGTAACTGTGCTAATACTTCCACTTGCGGTTTAATGGACCTTCTTCACGCCGCTACTATTTTGCAGAAAAACAAAACATTTTGCACGTCTAGCCTCGCAGTGAAAAACTTGAGAATGAGTTTAGACGTACAAAAAAGAAACTTTTTATTCTTCGGGGACTCAACATGGCAGCCGCGTGACGGTTGGTCCGAAAACGCGGGTGCGAGGTACTGACTACGGGGTGCGGGGTCAACAAAACCGAAAAAAAATTTAAAAAAGTAATAGCAAAACAGATGAAATAACAAGAAAAAGAAAATAGCAAAATACATACACAAATACAATTAAAAAATACGAGTAAAATATAAAAATATAGAGAGCATTGAATATTTGTATATCACGCGCTCCAATAAATAAAGAAAGAAAGAGAAATTTGATCGTGGAGTCTGTCTGGAACACTCCTTTTTGCCGTATTTTTATTTTATTTCATTTTGATGCACTGTTGACTTCACTTTCTTTGGCATAAAATTACTTCCGTGTTTTTGCACATCTTAATTATTTTAGCAGTTGTAAAATCCGTGGAACTAAAATGCAACTGAACGGTATATAGAGCGATCAGAGCCAATCCCAACTTGTTGATTTCGCGCACGAGAATAAAATTGTGCACTATTCTAAGCTCATTGCATAAAGAATTTGAGGTATTCGAGGAGATGCAGCTATTATATGTCTGTACAAAACAAGGCATATCCATGAAGAAGACATTGTTCCTTTAAAGTAACAGCACTTTGTGTGGTCCTTGCGTGAGAAGAATAGCCGATACCAGGTTACGAGAGAAGAGACAAGTTCTATTTGTCGCGAACAGGTTGCCAACATGTTGTTGTGTTGTCCACGCACACCAATTTGAGTTTGACAATACGAGTTGGCCAACATTAGTTTTTTCGTGTGAAGCCGATTCACTGCGAAATAATTTCGCAAAAATTATGGTACTATATGACCCACGACACGACTCTTACCAAGAGTCTTAAGTCCAACAAAATAATCCTGCAACCTGCAACCTGCAACCCGCAACCTGCACCTGCAGTTTACACCATCCGGAATCTGACCACAATACCACCAGCAAGTGGGAAACTATCAAGAGGCATTCATTGAAGCAGCTGCCAAAGTTTTTGTAGTACATTGTGCAATGTACCCTCTGCAAGTGCCAGATATTTCCCTTTTTATCTTTGAAACAATTTACAGTCCGACTACTCCAACCAAGGCCACCCAGGAAATTTTCTTACAAATTAGCCAATAGCGTTCGAGTATCATAACAATAGAAACGCGGCAAATTTTGAATTTTCAGTTTCACATTTCAAACGGCTAAACGGTTCTGCCATGGAGTAGAACATGCCACTTTAATTTGCTTGAATCGGAGCGGAAAACTTTAC
>CAXHKT010000418.1:0-67455 GCA_964017195.1 Siderastrea radians
ACACCGCTCGGACACCTCAACCGAGCGGTACCGTTTTCAAAAATCCGGGTATATATTGGCATGAAATGGGCTAAAATGGCCAGGAAATGCTCAAGAGGCCACTCATCAGCCAGAATTCGGTCATTTTTTGCCATCTGACAACAATTGCTTGCAATATCTACCTGGATTTTTGAAAAGGTGGCTCCTGAAGATTTGCCCATTTTGGCCGGAACGACACCGAAACCGGGTTTTTTGGACTCCCATGAGCCTAGAAACCACACGGGAGAGAAAAGAGAAGGGAGGGGAGAGAGGGGAGAAGAAAAAAGGACTGCTGGCACTCATAATTTTTATATTGCCTACTTTGGAGATAGTTTCTGAACGACAAAAAAGTGCTCGCGACACACCGCTCGGACACCTCAACCGAGCGGTACCGTTTTCAAAAATCCGGGTATATATTGGCATGAAATGGGCTAAAATGGCCAGGAAATGCTCAAGAGGCCGCTCACCAGCCAGAATTTGGTCATTTTTTGCCATCTGACAACAATTGCTTGCAATATCTACCTGGATTTTTGAAAAGGTGGCTCCTGAAGATTTGCCCATTTTGGCCGGAACGACACCGAAACCGGGTTTTTTGGACTCCCATGAGCCTAGAAACCACACGGGAGAGAAAAGAGAAGGGAGGGGAGAGAGGGGAGAAGAAAAAAGGACTGCTGGCACTCATAATTTTTATATTGCCTACTTTGGAGATAGTTTCTGAACGACAAAAAAGTGCTCGCGACACACCGCTCGGACACCTCAACCGAGCGGTACCGTTTTCAAAAATCCGGGTATATATTGGCATGAAATGGGCTAAAATGGCCAGGAAATGCTCAAGAGGCCGCTCACCAGCCAGAATTCGGTCATTTTTTGCCATCTGACAACAATTGCTTGCAATATCTACCTGGATTTTTGAAAAGGTGGCTCCTGAAGATTTGCCCATTTTGGCCGGAACGACACCGAAACCGGGTTTTTTGGACTCCCATGAGCCTAGAAACCACACGGGAGAGAAAAGAGAAGGGAGGGGAGAGAGGGGAGAAGAAAAAAGGACTGCTGGCACTCATAATTTTTATATTGCCTACTTTGGAGATAGTTTCTGAACGACAAAAAAGTGCTCGCGACACACCGCTCGGACACCGCAACCGAGCGGTACCGTTTTCAAAAATCCGGGTATATATTGGCATGAAATGGGCTAAAATGGCCAGGAAATGCTCAAGAGGCCGCTCACCAGCCAGAATTCGGTCATTTTTTGCCATCTGACAACAATTGCTTGCAATATCTACCCGGATTTTTGAAAAGGTGGCTCCTGAAGATTTGCCCATTTTGGCCGGAACGACACCGAAACCGGGTTTTTTGGACTCCCATGAGCCTAGAAACCACACGGGAGAGAAAAGAGAAGGGAGGGGAGAGAGGGGAGAAGAAAAAAGGACTGCTGGCACTCATAATTTTTATATTGCCTACTTTGGAGATAGTTTCTGAACGACAAAAAAGTGCTCGCGACACACCGCTCGGACACCTCAACCGAGCGGTACCGTTTTCAAAAATCCGGGTATATATTGGCATGAAATGGGCTAAAATGGCCAGGAAATGCTCAAGAGGCCACTCATCAGCCAGAATTCGGTCATTTTTTGCCATCTGACAACAATTGCTTGCAATATCTACCTGGATTTTTGAAAAGGTGGCTCCTGAAGATTTGCCCATTTTGGCCGGAACGACACCGAAACCGGGTTTTTTGGACTCCCATGAGCCTAGAAACCACACGGGAGAGAAAAGAGAAGGGAGGGGAGAGAGGGGAGAAGAAAAAAGGACTGCTGGCACTCATAATTTTTATATTGCCTACTTTGGAGATAGTTTCTGAACGACAAAAAAGTGCTCGCGACACACCGCTCGGACACCTCAACCGAGCGGTACCGTTTTCAAAAATCCGGGTATATATTGGCATGAAATGGGCTAAAATGGCCAGGAAATGCTCAAGAGGCCGCTCACCAGCCAGAATTCGGTCATTTTTTGCCATCTGACAACAATTGCTTGCAATAATAGGAAATGCTCAAGAGGCCGCTCACCAGCCAGAATTCGGTCATTTTTTGCCATCTGACAACAATTGCTTGCAATATCTACCTGGATTTTTGAAAAGGTGGCTCCTGAAGATTTGCCCATTTTGGCCGGAACGACACCGAAACCGGGTTTTTTGGACTCCCATGAGCCTAGAAACCACACGGGAGAGAAAAGAGAAGGGAGGGGAGAGAGGGGAGAAGAAAAAAGGACTGCTGGCACTCATAATTTTTATATTGCCTACTTTGGAGATAGTTTCTGAACGACAAAAAAGTGCTCGCGACACACCGCTCGGACACCTCAACCGAGCGGTACCGTTTTCAAAAATCCGGGTATATATTGGCATGAAATGGGCTAAAATGGCCAGGAAATGCTCAAGAGGCCACTCATCAGCCAGAATTCGGTCATTTTTTGCCATCTGACAACAATTGCTTGCAATATCTACCTGGATTTTTGAAAAGGTGGCTCCTGAAGATTTGCCCATTTTGGCCGGAACGACACCGAAACCGGGTTTTTTGGACTCCCATGAGCCTAGAAACCACACGGGAGAGAAAAGAGAAGGGAGGGGAGAGAGGGGAGAAGAAAAAAGGACTGCTGGCACTCATAATTTTTATATTGCCTACTTTGGAGATAGTTTCTGAACGACAAAAAAGTGCTCGCGACACACCGCTCGGACACCTCAACCGAGCGGTACCGTTTTCAAAAATCCGGGTATATATTGGCATGAAATGGGCTAAAATGGCCAGGAAATGCTCAAGAGGCCGCTCACCAGCCAGAATTCGGTCATTTTTTGCCATCTGACAACAATTGCTTGCAATATCTACCTGGATTTTTGAAAAGGTGGCTCCTGAAGATTTGCCCATTTTGGCCGGAACGACACCGAAACCGGGTTTTTTGGACTCCCATGAGCCTAGAAACCACACGGGAGAGAAAAGAGAAGGGAGGGGAGAGAGGGGAGAAGAAAAAAGGACTGCTGGCACTCATAATTTTTATATTGCCTACTTTGGAGATAGTTTCTGAACGACAAAAAAGTGCTCGCGACACACCGCTCGGACACCTCAACCGAGCGGTACCGTTTTCAAAAATCCGGGTATATATTGGCATGAAATGGGCTAAAATGGCCAGGAAATGCTCAAGAGGCCACTCATCAGCCAGAATTCGGTCATTTTTTGCCATCTGACAACAATTGCTTGCAATATCTACCTGGATTTTTGAAAAGGTGGCTCCTGAAGATTTGCCCATTTTGGCCGGAACGACACCGAAACCGGGTTTTTTGGACTCCCATGAGCCTAGAAACCACACGGGAGAGAAAAGAGAAGGGAGGGGAGAGAGGGGAGAAGAAAAAAGGACTGCTGGCACTCATAATTTTTATATTGCCTACTTTGGAGATAGTTTCTGAACGACAAAAAAGTGCTCGCGACACACCGCTCGGACACCTCAACCGAGCGGTACCGTTTTCAAAAATCCGGGTATATATTGGCATGAAATGGGCTAAAATGGCCAGGAAATGCTCAAGAGGCCGCTCACCAGCCAGAATTCGGTCATTTTTTGCCATCTGACAACAATTGCTTGCAATATCTACCTGGATTTTTGAAAAGGTGGCTCCTGAAGATTTGCCCATTTTGGCCGGAACGACACCGAAACCGGGTTTTTTGGACTCCCATGAGCCTAGAAACCACACGGGAGAGAAAAGAGAAGGGAGGGGAGAGAGGGGAGAAGAAAAAAGGACTGCTGGCACTCATAATTTTTATATTGCCTACTTTGGAGATAGTTTCTGAACGACAAAAAAGTGCTCGCGACACACCGCTCGGACACCGCAACCGAGCGGTACCGTTTTCAAAAATCCGGGTATATATTGGCATGAAATGGGCTAAAATGGCCAGGAAATGCTCAAGAGGCCGCTCACCAGCCAGAATTCGGTCATTTTTTGCCATCTGACAACAATTGCTTGCAATATCTACCCGGATTTTTGAAAAGGTGGCTCCTGAAGATTTGCCCATTTTGGCCGGAACGACACCGAAACCGGGTTTTTTGGACTCCCATGAGCCTAGAAACCACACGGGAGAGAAAAGAGAAGGGAGGGGAGAGAGGGGAGAAGAAAAAAGGACTGCTGGCACTCATAATTTTTATATTGCCTACTTTGGAGATAGTTTCTGAACGACAAAAAAGTGCTCGCGACACACCGCTCGGACACCTCAACCGAGCGGTACCGTTTTCAAAAATCCGGGTATATATTGGCATGAAATGGGCTAAAATGGCCAGGAAATGCTCAAGAGGCCACTCATCAGCCAGAATTCGGTCATTTTTTGCCATCTGACAACAATTGCTTGCAATATCTACCTGGATTTTTGAAAAGGTGGCTCCTGAAGATTTGCCCATTTTGGCCGGAACGACACCGAAACCGGGTTTTTTGGACTCCCATGAGCCTAGAAACCACACGGGAGAGAAAAGAGAAGGGAGGGGAGAGAGGGGAGAAGAAAAAAGGACTGCTGGCACTCATAATTTTTATATTGCCTACTTTGGAGATAGTTTCTGAACGACAAAAAAGTGCTCGCGACACACCGCTCGGACACCTCAACCGAGCGGTACCGTTTTCAAAAATCCGGGTATATATTGGCATGAAATGGGCTAAAATGGCCAGGAAATGCTCAAGAGGCCGCTCACCAGCCAGAATTCGGTCATTTTTTGCCATCTGACAACAATTGCTTGCAATATCTACCTGGATTTTTGAAAAGGTGGCTCCTGAAGATTTGCCCATTTTGGCCGGAACGACACCGAAACCGGGTTTTTTGGACTCCCATGAGCCTAGAAACCACACGGGAGAGAAAAGAGAAGGGAGGGGAGAGAGGGGAGAAGAAAAAAGGACTGCTGGCACTCATAATTTTTATATTGCCTACTTTGGAGATAGTTTCTGAACGACAAAAAAGTGCTCGCGACACACCGCTCGGACACCTCAACCGAGCGGTACCGTTTTCAAAAATCCGGGTATATATTGGCATGAAATGGGCTAAAATGGCCAGGAAATGCTCAAGAGGCCACTCATCAGCCAGAATTCGGTCATTTTTTGCCATCTGACAACAATTGCTTGCAATATCTACCTGGATTTTTGAAAAGGTGGCTCCTGAAGATTTGCCCATTTTGGCCGGAACGACACCGAAACCGGGTTTTTTGGACTCCCATGAGCCTAGAAACCACACGGGAGAGAAAAGAGAAGGGAGGGGAGAGAGGGGAGAAGAAAAAAGGACTGCTGGCACTCATAATTTTTATATTGCCTACTTTGGAGATAGTTTCTGAACGACAAAAAAGTGCTCGCGACACACCGCTCGGACACCTCAACCGAGCGGTACCGTTTTCAAAAATCCGGGTATATATTGGCATGAAATGGGCTAAAATGGCCAGGAAATGCTCAAGAGGCCGCTCACCAGCCAGAATTCGGTCATTTTTTGCCATCTGACAACAATTGCTTGCAATAATAGGAAATGCTCAAGAGGCCGCTCACCAGCCAGAATTCGGTCATTTTTTGCCATCTGACAACAATTGCTTGCAATATCTACCTGGATTTTTGAAAAGGTGGCTCCTGAAGATTTGCCCATTTTGGCCGGAACGACACCGAAACCGGGTTTTTTGGACTCCCATGAGCCTAGAAACCACACGGGAGAGAAAAGAGAAGGGAGGGGAGAGAGGGGAGAAGAAAAAAGGACTGCTGGCACTCATAATTTTTATATTGCCTACTTTGGAGATAGTTTCTGAACGACAAAAAAGTGCTCGCGACACACCGCTCGGACACCTCAACCGAGCGGTACCGTTTTCAAAAATCCGGGTATATATTGGCATGAAATGGGCTAAAATGGCCAGGAAATGCTCAAGAGGCCACTCATCAGCCAGAATTCGGTCATTTTTTGCCATCTGACAACAATTGCTTGCAATATCTACCTGGATTTTTGAAAAGGTGGCTCCTGAAGATTTGCCCATTTTGGCCGGAACGACACCGAAACCGGGTTTTTTGGACTCCCATGAGCCTAGAAACCACACGGGAGAGAAAAGAGAAGGGAGGGGAGAGAGGGGAGAAGAAAAAAGGACTGCTGGCACTCATAATTTTTATATTGCCTACTTTGGAGATAGTTTCTGAACGACAAAAAAGTGCTCGCGACACACCGCTCGGACACCTCAACCGAGCGGTACCGTTTTCAAAAATCCGGGTATATATTGGCATGAAATGGGCTAAAATGGCCAGGAAATGCTCAAGAGGCCGCTCACCAGCCAGAATTCGGTCATTTTTTGCCATCTGACAACAATTGCTTGCAATATCTACCTGGATTTTTGAAAAGGTGGCTCCTGAAGATTTGCCCATTTTGGCCGGAACGACACCGAAACCGGGTTTTTTGGACTCCCATGAGCCTAGAAACCACACGGGAGAGAAAAGAGAAGGGAGGGGAGAGAGGGGAGAAGAAAAAAGGACTGCTGGCACTCATAATTTTTATATTGCCTACTTTGGAGATAGTTTCTGAACGACAAAAAAGTGCTCGCGACACACCGCTCGGACACCTCAACCGAGCGGTACCGTTTTCAAAAATCCGGGTATATATTGGCATGAAATGGGCTAAAATGGCCAGGAAATGCTCAAGAGGCCACTCATCAGCCAGAATTCGGTCATTTTTTGCCATCTGACAACAATTGCTTGCAATATCTACCTGGATTTTTGAAAAGGTGGCTCCTGAAGATTTGCCCATTTTGGCCGGAACGACACCGAAACCGGGTTTTTTGGACTCCCATGAGCCTAGAAACCACACGGGAGAGAAAAGAGAAGGGAGGGGAGAGAGGGGAGAAGAAAAAAGGACTGCTGGCACTCATAATTTTTATATTGCCTACTTTGGAGATAGTTTCTGAACGACAAAAAAGTGCTCGCGACACACCGCTCGGACACCTCAACCGAGCGGTACCGTTTTCAAAAATCCGGGTATATATTGGCATGAAATGGGCTAAAATGGCCAGGAAATGCTCAAGAGGCCGCTCACCAGCCAGAATTCGGTCATTTTTTGCCATCTGACAACAATTGCTTGCAATATCTACCTGGATTTTTGAAAAGGTGGCTCCTGAAGATTTGCCCATTTTGGCCGGAACGACACCGAAACCGGGTTTTTTGGACTCCCATGAGCCTAGAAACCACACGGGAGAGAAAAGAGAAGGGAGGGGAGAGAGGGGAGAAGAAAAAAGGACTGCTGGCACTCATAATTTTTATATTGCCTACTTTGGAGATAGTTTCTGAACGACAAAAAAGTGCTCGCGACACACCGCTCGGACACCGCAACCGAGCGGTACCGTTTTCAAAAATCCGGGTATATATTGGCATGAAATGGGCTAAAATGGCCAGGAAATGCTCAAGAGGCCGCTCACCAGCCAGAATTCGGTCATTTTTTGCCATCTGACAACAATTGCTTGCAATATCTACCCGGATTTTTGAAAAGGTGGCTCCTGAAGATTTGCCCATTTTGGCCGGAACGACACCGAAACCGGGTTTTTTGGACTCCCATGAGCCTAGAAACCACACGGGAGAGAAAAGAGAAGGGAGGGGAGAGAGGGGAGAAGAAAAAAGGACTGCTGGCACTCATAATTTTTATATTGCCTACTTTGGAGATAGTTTCTGAACGACAAAAAAGTGCTCGCGACACACCGCTCGGACACCTCAACCGAGCGGTACCGTTTTCAAAAATCCGGGTATATATTGGCATGAAATGGGCTAAAATGGCCAGGAAATGCTCAAGAGGCCACTCATCAGCCAGAATTCGGTCATTTTTTGCCATCTGACAACAATTGCTTGCAATATCTACCTGGATTTTTGAAAAGGTGGCTCCTGAAGATTTGCCCATTTTGGCCGGAACGACACCGAAACCGGGTTTTTTGGACTCCCATGAGCCTAGAAACCACACGGGAGAGAAAAGAGAAGGGAGGGGAGAGAGGGGAGAAGAAAAAAGGACTGCTGGCACTCATAATTTTTATATTGCCTACTTTGGAGATAGTTTCTGAACGACAAAAAAGTGCTCGCGACACACCGCTCGGACACCTCAACCGAGCGGTACCGTTTTCAAAAATCCGGGTATATATTGGCATGAAATGGGCTAAAATGGCCAGGAAATGCTCAAGAGGCCGCTCACCAGCCAGAATTCGGTCATTTTTTGCCATCTGACAACAATTGCTTGCAATATCTACCTGGATTTTTGAAAAGGTGGCTCCTGAAGATTTGCCCATTTTGGCCGGAACGACACCGAAACCGGGTTTTTTGGACTCCCATGAGCCTAGAAACCACACGGGAGAGAAAAGAGAAGGGAGGGGAGAGAGGGGAGAAGAAAAAAGGACTGCTGGCACTCATAATTTTTATATTGCCTACTTTGGAGATAGTTTCTGAACGACAAAAAAGTGCTCGCGACACACCGCTCGGACACCTCAACCGAGCGGTACCGTTTTCAAAAATCCGGGTATATATTGGCATGAAATGGGCTAAAATGGCCAGGAAATGCTCAAGAGGCCACTCATCAGCCAGAATTCGGTCATTTTTTGCCATCTGACAACAATTGCTTGCAATATCTACCTGGATTTTTGAAAAGGTGGCTCCTGAAGATTTGCCCATTTTGGCCGGAACGACACCGAAACCGGGTTTTTTGGACTCCCATGAGCCTAGAAACCACACGGGAGAGAAAAGAGAAGGGAGGGGAGAGAGGGGAGAAGAAAAAAGGACTGCTGGCACTCATAATTTTTATATTGCCTACTTTGGAGATAGTTTCTGAACGACAAAAAAGTGCTCGCGACACACCGCTCGGACACCTCAACCGAGCGGTACCGTTTTCAAAAATCCGGGTATATATTGGCATGAAATGGGCTAAAATGGCCAGGAAATGCTCAAGAGGCCGCTCACCAGCCAGAATTCGGTCATTTTTTGCCATCTGACAACAATTGCTTGCAATATCTACCTGGATTTTTGAAAAGGTGGCTCCTGAAGATTTGCCCATTTTGGCCGGAACGACACCGAAACCGGGTTTTTTGGACTCCCATGAGCCTAGAAACCACACGGGAGAGAAAAGAGAAGGGAGGGGAGAGAGGGGAGAAGAAAAAAGGACTGCTGGCACTCATAATTTTTATATTGCCTACTTTGGAGATAGTTTCTGAACGACAAAAAAGTGCTCGCGACACACCGCTCGGACACCTCAACCGAGCGGTACCGTTTTCAAAAATCCGGGTATATATTGGCATGAAATGGGCTAAAATGGCCAGGAAATGCTCAAGAGGCCACTCATCAGCCAGAATTCGGTCATTTTTTGCCATCTGACAACAATTGCTTGCAATATCTACCTGGATTTTTGAAAAGGTGGCTCCTGAAGATTTGCCCATTTTGGCCGGAACGACACCGAAACCGGGTTTTTTGGACTCCCATGAGCCTAGAAACCACACGGGAGAGAAAAGAGAAGGGAGGGGAGAGAGGGGAGAAGAAAAAAGGACTGCTGGCACTCATAATTTTTATATTGCCTACTTTGGAGATAGTTTCTGAACGACAAAAAAGTGCTCGCGACACACCGCTCGGACACCTCAACCGAGCGGTACCGTTTTCAAAAATCCGGGTATATATTGGCATGAAATGGGCTAAAATGGCCAGGAAATGCTCAAGAGGCCGCTCACCAGCCAGAATTCGGTCATTTTTTGCCATCTGACAACAATTGCTTGCAATATCTACCTGGATTTTTGAAAAGGTGGCTCCTGAAGATTTGCCCATTTTGGCCGGAACGACACCGAAACCGGGTTTTTTGGACTCCCATGAGCCTAGAAACCACACGGGAGAGAAAAGAGAAGGGAGGGGAGAGAGGGGAGAAGAAAAAAGGACTGCTGGCACTCATAATTTTTATATTGCCTACTTTGGAGATAGTTTCTGAACGACAAAAAAGTGCTCGCGACACACCGCTCGGACACCTCAACCGAGCGGTACCGTTTTCAAAAATCCGGGTATATATTGGCATGAAATGGGCTAAAATGGCCAGGAAATGCTCAAGAGGCCACTCATCAGCCAGAATTCGGTCATTTTTTGCCATCTGACAACAATTGCTTGCAATATCTACCTGGATTTTTGAAAAGGTGGCTCCTGAAGATTTGCCCATTTTGGCCGGAACGACACCGAAACCGGGTTTTTTGGACTCCCATGAGCCTAGAAACCACACGGGAGAGAAAAGAGAAGGGAGGGGAGAGAGGGGAGAAGAAAAAAGGACTGCTGGCACTCATAATTTTTATATTGCCTACTTTGGAGATAGTTTCTGAACGACAAAAAAGTGCTCGCGACACACCGCTCGGACACCTCAACCGAGCGGTACCGTTTTCAAAAATCCGGGTATATATTGGCATGAAATGGGCTAAAATGGCCAGGAAATGCTCAAGAGGCCGCTCACCAGCCAGAATTTGGTCATTTTTTGCCATCTGACAACAATTGCTTGCAATATCTACCTGGATTTTTGAAAAGGTGGCTCCTGAAGATTTGCCCATTTTGGCCGGAACGACACCGAAACCGGGTTTTTTGGACTCCCATGAGCCTAGAAACCACACGGGAGAGAAAAGAGAAGGGAGGGGAGAGAGGGGAGAAGAAAAAAGGACTGCTGGCACTCATAATTTTTATATTGCCTACTTTGGAGATAGTTTCTGAACGACAAAAAAGTGCTCGCGACACACCGCTCGGACACCTCAACCGAGCGGTACCGTTTTCAAAAATCCGGGTATATATTGGCATGAAATGGGCTAAAATGGCCAGGAAATGCTCAAGAGGCCGCTCACCAGCCAGAATTCGGTCATTTTTTGCCATCTGACAACAATTGCTTGCAATATCTACCTGGATTTTTGAAAAGGTGGCTCCTGAAGATTTGCCCATTTTGGCCGGAACGACACCGAAACCGGGTTTTTTGGACTCCCATGAGCCTAGAAACCACACGGGAGAGAAAAGAGAAGGGAGGGGAGAGAGGGGAGAAGAAAAAAGGACTGCTGGCACTCATAATTTTTATATTGCCTACTTTGGAGATAGTTTCTGAACGACAAAAAAGTGCTCGCGACACACCGCTCGGACACCGCAACCGAGCGGTACCGTTTTCAAAAATCCGGGTATATATTGGCATGAAATGGGCTAAAATGGCCAGGAAATGCTCAAGAGGCCGCTCACCAGCCAGAATTCGGTCATTTTTTGCCATCTGACAACAATTGCTTGCAATATCTACCCGGATTTTTGAAAAGGTGGCTCCTGAAGATTTGCCCATTTTGGCCGGAACGACACCGAAACCGGGTTTTTTGGACTCCCATGAGCCTAGAAACCACACGGGAGAGAAAAGAGAAGGGAGGGGAGAGAGGGGAGAAGAAAAAAGGACTGCTGGCACTCATAATTTTTATATTGCCTACTTTGGAGATAGTTTCTGAACGACAAAAAAGTGCTCGCGACACACCGCTCGGACACCTCAACCGAGCGGTACCGTTTTCAAAAATCCGGGTATATATTGGCATGAAATGGGCTAAAATGGCCAGGAAATGCTCAAGAGGCCACTCATCAGCCAGAATTCGGTCATTTTTTGCCATCTGACAACAATTGCTTGCAATATCTACCTGGATTTTTGAAAAGGTGGCTCCTGAAGATTTGCCCATTTTGGCCGGAACGACACCGAAACCGGGTTTTTTGGACTCCCATGAGCCTAGAAACCACACGGGAGAGAAAAGAGAAGGGAGGGGAGAGAGGGGAGAAGAAAAAAGGACTGCTGGCACTCATAATTTTTATATTGCCTACTTTGGAGATAGTTTCTGAACGACAAAAAAGTGCTCGCGACACACCGCTCGGACACCTCAACCGAGCGGTACCGTTTTCAAAAATCCGGGTATATATTGGCATGAAATGGGCTAAAATGGCCAGGAAATGCTCAAGAGGCCACTCATCAGCCAGAATTCGGTCATTTTTTGCCATCTGACAACAATTGCTTGCAATATCTACCTGGATTTTTGAAAAGGTGGCTCCTGAAGATTTGCCCATTTTGGCCGGAACGACACCGAAACCGGGTTTTTTGGACTCCCATGAGCCTAGAAACCACACGGGAGAGAAAAGAGAAGGGAGGGGAGAGAGGGGAGAAGAAAAAAGGACTGCTGGCACTCATAATTTTTATATTGCCTACTTTGGAGATAGTTTCTGAACGACAAAAAAGTGCTCGCGACACACCGCTCGGACACCTCAACCGAGCGGTACCGTTTTCAAAAATCCGGGTATATATTGGCATGAAATGGGCTAAAATGGCCAGGAAATGCTCAAGAGGCCACTCATCAGCCAGAATTCGGTCATTTTTTGCCATCTGACAACAATTGCTTGCAATATCTACCTGGATTTTTGAAAAGGTGGCTCCTGAAGATTTGCCCATTTTGGCCGGAACGACACCGAAACCGGGTTTTTTGGACTCCCATGAGCCTAGAAACCACACGGGAGAGAAAAGAGAAGGGAGGGGAGAGAGGGGAGAAGAAAAAAGGACTGCTGGCACTCATAATTTTTATATTGCCTACTTTGGAGATAGTTTCTGAACGACAAAAAAGTGCTCGCGACACACCGCTCGGACACCTCAACCGAGCGGTACCGTTTTCAAAAATCCGGGTATATATTGGCATGAAATGGGCTAAAATGGCCAGGAAATGCTCAAGAGGCCGCTCACCAGCCAGAATTCGGTCATTTTTTGCCATCTGACAACAATTGCTTGCAATATCTACCTGGATTTTTGAAAAGGTGGCTCCTGAAGATTTGCCCATTTTGGCCGGAACGACACCGAAACCGGGTTTTTTGGACTCCCATGAGCCTAGAAACCACACGGGAGAGAAAAGAGAAGGGAGGGGAGAGAGGGGAGAAGAAAAAAGGACTGCTGGCACTCATAATTTTTATATTGCCTACTTTGGAGATAGTTTCTGAACGACAAAAAAGTGCTCGCGACACACCGCTCGGACACCTCAACCGAGCGGTACCGTTTTCAAAAATCCGGGTATATATTGGCATGAAATGGGCTAAAATGGCCAGGAAATGCTCAAGAGGCCACTCATCAGCCAGAATTCGGTCATTTTTTGCCATCTGACAACAATTGCTTGCAATATCTACCTGGATTTTTGAAAAGGTGGCTCCTGAAGATTTGCCCATTTTGGCCGGAACGACACCGAAACCGGGTTTTTTGGACTCCCATGAGCCTAGAAACCACACGGGAGAGAAAAGAGAAGGGAGGGGAGAGAGGGGAGAAGAAAAAAGGACTGCTGGCACTCATAATTTTTATATTGCCTACTTTGGAGATAGTTTCTGAACGACAAAAAAGTGCTCGCGACACACCGCTCGGACACCTCAACCGAGCGGTACCGTTTTCAAAAATCCGGGTATATATTGGCATGAAATGGGCTAAAATGGCCAGGAAATGCTCAAGAGGCCACTCATCAGCCAGAATTCGGTCATTTTTTGCCATCTGACAACAATTGCTTGCAATATCTACCTGGATTTTTGAAAAGGTGGCTCCTGAAGATTTGCCCATTTTGGCCGGAACGACACCGAAACCGGGTTTTTTGGACTCCCATGAGCCTAGAAACCACACGGGAGAGAAAAGAGAAGGGAGGGGAGAGAGGGGAGAAGAAAAAAGGACTGCTGGCACTCATAATTTTTATATTGCCTACTTTGGAGATAGTTTCTGAACGACAAAAAAGTGCTCGCGACACACCGCTCGGACACCTCAACCGAGCGGTACCGTTTTCAAAAATCCGGGTATATATTGGCATGAAATGGGCTAAAATGGCCAGGAAATGCTCAAGAGGCCGCTCACCAGCCAGAATTCGGTCATTTTTTGCCATCTGACAACAATTGCTTGCAATATCTACCTGGATTTTTGAAAAGGTGGCTCCTGAAGATTTGCCCATTTTGGCCGGAACGACACCGAAACCGGGTTTTTTGGACTCCCATGAGCCTAGAAACCACACGGGAGAGAAAAGAGAAGGGAGGGGAGAGAGGGGAGAAGAAAAAAGGACTGCTGGCACTCATAATTTTTATATTGCCTACTTTGGAGATAGTTTCTGAACGACAAAAAAGTGCTCGCGACACACCGCTCGGACACCTCAACCGAGCGGTACCGTTTTCAAAAATCCGGGTATATATTGGCATGAAATGGGCTAAAATGGCCAGGAAATGCTCAAGAGGCCACTCATCAGCCAGAATTCGGTCATTTTTTGCCATCTGACAACAATTGCTTGCAATATCTACCTGGATTTTTGAAAAGGTGGCTCCTGAAGATTTGCCCATTTTGGCCGGAACGACACCGAAACCGGGTTTTTTGGACTCCCATGAGCCTAGAAACCACACGGGAGAGAAAAGAGAAGGGAGGGGAGAGAGGGGAGAAGAAAAAAGGACTGCTGGCACTCATAATTTTTATATTGCCTACTTTGGAGATAGTTTCTGAACGACAAAAAAGTGCTCGCGACACACCGCTCGGACACCTCAACCGAGCGGTACCGTTTTCAAAAATCCGGGTATATATTGGCATGAAATGGGCTAAAATGGCCAGGAAATGCTCAAGAGGCCACTCATCAGCCAGAATTCGGTCATTTTTTGCCATCTGACAACAATTGCTTGCAATATCTACCTGGATTTTTGAAAAGGTGGCTCCTGAAGATTTGCCCATTTTGGCCGGAACGACACCGAAACCGGGTTTTTTGGACTCCCATGAGCCTAGAAACCACACGGGAGAGAAAAGAGAAGGGAGGGGAGAGAGGGGAGAAGAAAAAAGGACTGCTGGCACTCATAATTTTTATATTGCCTACTTTGGAGATAGTTTCTGAACGACAAAAAAGTGCTCGCGACACACCGCTCGGACACCTCAACCGAGCGGTACCGTTTTCAAAAATCCGGGTATATATTGGCATGAAATGGGCTAAAATGGCCAGGAAATGCTCAAGAGGCCGCTCACCAGCCAGAATTTGGTCATTTTTTGCCATCTGACAACAATTGCTTGCAATATCTACCTGGATTTTTGAAAAGGTGGCTCCTGAAGATTTGCCCATTTTGGCCGGAACGACACCGAAACCGGGTTTTTTGGACTCCCATGAGCCTAGAAACCACACGGGAGAGAAAAGAGAAGGGAGGGGAGAGAGGGGAGAAGAAAAAAGGACTGCTGGCACTCATAATTTTTATATTGCCTACTTTGGAGATAGTTTCTGAACGACAAAAAAGTGCTCGCGACACACCGCTCGGACACCTCAACCGAGCGGTACCGTTTTCAAAAATCCGGGTATATATTGGCATGAAATGGGCTAAAATGGCCAGGAAATGCTCAAGAGGCCGCTCACCAGCCAGAATTCGGTCATTTTTTGCCATCTGACAACAATTGCTTGCAATATCTACCTGGATTTTTGAAAAGGTGGCTCCTGAAGATTTGCCCATTTTGGCCGGAACGACACCGAAACTGGGTTTTTTGGACTCCCATGAGCCTAGAAACCACACGGGAGAGAAAAGAGAAGGGAGGGGAGAGAGGGGAGAAGAAAAAAGGACTGCTGGCACTCATAATTTTTATATTGCCTACTTTGGAGATAGTTTCTGAACGACAAAAAAGTGCTCGCGACACACCGCTCGGACACCGCAACCGAGCGGTACCGTTTTCAAAAATCCGGGTATATATTGGCATGAAATGGGCTAAAATGGCCAGGAAATGCTCAAGAGGCCGCTCACCAGCCAGAATTCGGTCATTTTTTGCCATCTGACAACAATTGCTTGCAATATCTACCCGGATTTTTGAAAAGGTGGCTCCTGAAGATTTGCCCATTTTGGCCGGAACGACACCGAAACCGGGTTTTTTGGACTCCCATGAGCCTAGAAACCACACGGGAGAGAAAAGAGAAGGGAGGGGAGAGAGGGGAGAAGAAAAAAGGACTGCTGGCACTCATAATTTTTATATTGCCTACTTTGGAGATAGTTTCTGAACGACAAAAAAGTGCTCGCGACACACCGCTCGGACACCTCAACCGAGCGGTACCGTTTTCAAAAATCCGGGTATATATTGGCATGAAATGGGCTAAAATGGCCAGGAAATGCTCAAGAGGCCACTCATCAGCCAGAATTCGGTCATTTTTTGCCATCTGACAACAATTGCTTGCAATATCTACCTGGATTTTTGAAAAGGTGGCTCCTGAAGATTTGCCCATTTTGGCCGGAACGACACCGAAACCGGGTTTTTTGGACTCCCATGAGCCTAGAAACCACACGGGAGAGAAAAGAGAAGGGAGGGGAGAGAGGGGAGAAGAAAAAAGGACTGCTGGCACTCATAATTTTTATATTGCCTACTTTGGAGATAGTTTCTGAACGACAAAAAAGTGCTCGCGACACACCGCTCGGACACCTCAACCGAGCGGTACCGTTTTCAAAAATCCGGGTATATATTGGCATGAAATGGGCTAAAATGGCCAGGAAATGCTCAAGAGGCCGCTCACCAGCCAGAATTCGGTCATTTTTTGCCATCTGACAACAATTGCTTGCAATAATAGGAAATGCTCAAGAGGCCGCTCACCAGCCAGAATTCGGTCATTTTTTGCCATCTGACAACAATTGCTTGCAATATCTACCTGGATTTTTGAAAAGGTGGCTCCTGAAGATTTGCCCATTTTGGCCGGAACGACACCGAAACCGGGTTTTTTGGACTCCCATGAGCCTAGAAACCACACGGGAGAGAAAAGAGAAGGGAGGGGAGAGAGGGGAGAAGAAAAAAGGACTGCTGGCACTCATAATTTTTATATTGCCTACTTTGGAGATAGTTTCTGAACGACAAAAAAGTGCTCGCGACACACCGCTCGGACACCTCAACCGAGCGGTACCGTTTTCAAAAATCCGGGTATATATTGGCATGAAATGGGCTAAAATGGCCAGGAAATGCTCAAGAGGCCACTCATCAGCCAGAATTCGGTCATTTTTTGCCATCTGACAACAATTGCTTGCAATATCTACCTGGATTTTTGAAAAGGTGGCTCCTGAAGATTTGCCCATTTTGGCCGGAACGACACCGAAACCGGGTTTTTTGGACTCCCATGAGCCTAGAAACCACACGGGAGAGAAAAGAGAAGGGAGGGGAGAGAGGGGAGAAGAAAAAAGGACTGCTGGCACTCATAATTTTTATATTGCCTACTTTGGAGATAGTTTCTGAACGACAAAAAAGTGCTCGCGACACACCGCTCGGACACCTCAACCGAGCGGTACCGTTTTCAAAAATCCGGGTATATATTGGCATGAAATGGGCTAAAATGGCCAGGAAATGCTCAAGAGGCCGCTCACCAGCCAGAATTCGGTCATTTTTTGCCATCTGACAACAATTGCTTGCAATATCTACCTGGATTTTTGAAAAGGTGGCTCCTGAAGATTTGCCCATTTTGGCCGGAACGACACCGAAACCGGGTTTTTTGGACTCCCATGAGCCTAGAAACCACACGGGAGAGAAAAGAGAAGGGAGGGGAGAGAGGGGAGAAGAAAAAAGGACTGCTGGCACTCATAATTTTTATATTGCCTACTTTGGAGATAGTTTCTGAACGACAAAAAAGTGCTCGCGACACACCGCTCGGACACCTCAACCGAGCGGTACCGTTTTCAAAAATCCGGGTATATATTGGCATGAAATGGGCTAAAATGGCCAGGAAATGCTCAAGAGGCCACTCATCAGCCAGAATTCGGTCATTTTTTGCCATCTGACAACAATTGCTTGCAATATCTACCTGGATTTTTGAAAAGGTGGCTCCTGAAGATTTGCCCATTTTGGCCGGAACGACACCGAAACCGGGTTTTTTGGACTCCCATGAGCCTAGAAACCACACGGGAGAGAAAAGAGAAGGGAGGGGAGAGAGGGGAGAAGAAAAAAGGACTGCTGGCACTCATAATTTTTATATTGCCTACTTTGGAGATAGTTTCTGAACGACAAAAAAGTGCTCGCGACACACCGCTCGGACACCTCAACCGAGCGGTACCGTTTTCAAAAATCCGGGTATATATTGGCATGAAATGGGCTAAAATGGCCAGGAAATGCTCAAGAGGCCGCTCACCAGCCAGAATTCGGTCATTTTTTGCCATCTGACAACAATTGCTTGCAATATCTACCTGGATTTTTGAAAAGGTGGCTCCTGAAGATTTGCCCATTTTGGCCGGAACGACACCGAAACCGGGTTTTTTGGACTCCCATGAGCCTAGAAACCACACGGGAGAGAAAAGAGAAGGGAGGGGAGAGAGGGGAGAAGAAAAAAGGACTGCTGGCACTCATAATTTTTATATTGCCTACTTTGGAGATAGTTTCTGAACGACAAAAAAGTGCTCGCGACACACCGCTCGGACACCTCAACCGAGCGGTACCGTTTTCAAAAATCCGGGTATATATTGGCATGAAATGGGCTAAAATGGCCAGGAAATGCTCAAGAGGCCACTCATCAGCCAGAATTCGGTCATTTTTTGCCATCTGACAACAATTGCTTGCAATATCTACCTGGATTTTTGAAAAGGTGGCTCCTGAAGATTTGCCCATTTTGGCCGGAACGACACCGAAACCGGGTTTTTTGGACTCCCATGAGCCTAGAAACCACACGGGAGAGAAAAGAGAAGGGAGGGGAGAGAGGGGAGAAGAAAAAAGGACTGCTGGCACTCATAATTTTTATATTGCCTACTTTGGAGATAGTTTCTGAACGACAAAAAAGTGCTCGCGACACACCGCTCGGACACCTCAACCGAGCGGTACCGTTTTCAAAAATCCGGGTATATATTGGCATGAAATGGGCTAAAATGGCCAGGAAATGCTCAAGAGGCCGCTCACCAGCCAGAATTCGGTCATTTTTTGCCATCTGACAACAATTGCTTGCAATATCTACCTGGATTTTTGAAAAGGTGGCTCCTGAAGATTTGCCCATTTTGGCCGGAACGACACCGAAACCGGGTTTTTTGGACTCCCATGAGCCTAGAAACCACACGGGAGAGAAAAGAGAAGGGAGGGGAGAGAGGGGAGAAGAAAAAAGGACTGCTGGCACTCATAATTTTTATATTGCCTACTTTGGAGATAGTTTCTGAACGACAAAAAAGTGCTCGCGACACACCGCTCGGACACCTCAACCGAGCGGTACCGTTTTCAAAAATCCGGGTATATATTGGCATGAAATGGGCTAAAATGGCCAGGAAATGCTCAAGAGGCCACTCATCAGCCAGAATTCGGTCATTTTTTGCCATCTGACAACAATTGCTTGCAATATCTACCTGGATTTTTGAAAAGGTGGCTCCTGAAGATTTGCCCATTTTGGCCGGAACGACACCGAAACCGGGTTTTTTGGACTCCCATGAGCCTAGAAACCACACGGGAGAGAAAAGAGAAGGGAGGGGAGAGAGGGGAGAAGAAAAAAGGACTGCTGGCACTCATAATTTTTATATTGCCTACTTTGGAGATAGTTTCTGAACGACAAAAAAGTGCTCGCGACACACCGCTCGGACACCTCAACCGAGCGGTACCGTTTTCAAAAATCCGGGTATATATTGGCATGAAATGGGCTAAAATGGCCAGGAAATGCTCAAGAGGCCGCTCACCAGCCAGAATTCGGTCATTTTTTGCCATCTGACAACAATTGCTTGCAATATCTACCTGGATTTTTGAAAAGGTGGCTCCTGAAGATTTGCCCATTTTGGCCGGAACGACACCGAAACCGGGTTTTTTGGACTCCCATGAGCCTAGAAACCACACGGGAGAGAAAAGAGAAGGGAGGGGAGAGAGGGGAGAAGAAAAAAGGACTGCTGGCACTCATAATTTTTATATTGCCTACTTTGGAGATAGTTTCTGAACGACAAAAAAGTGCTCGCGACACACCGCTCGGACACCGCAACCGAGCGGTACCGTTTTCAAAAATCCGGGTATATATTGGCATGAAATGGGCTAAAATGGCCAGGAAATGCTCAAGAGGCCGCTCACCAGCCAGAATTCGGTCATTTTTTGCCATCTGACAACAATTGCTTGCAATATCTACCCGGATTTTTGAAAAGGTGGCTCCTGAAGATTTGCCCATTTTGGCCGGAACGACACCGAAACCGGGTTTTTTGGACTCCCATGAGCCTAGAAACCACACGGGAGAGAAAAGAGAAGGGAGGGGAGAGAGGGGAGAAGAAAAAAGGACTGCTGGCACTCATAATTTTTATATTGCCTACTTTGGAGATAGTTTCTGAACGACAAAAAAGTGCTCGCGACACACCGCTCGGACACCTCAACCGAGCGGTACCGTTTTCAAAAATCCGGGTATATATTGGCATGAAATGGGCTAAAATGGCCAGGAAATGCTCAAGAGGCCACTCATCAGCCAGAATTCGGTCATTTTTTGCCATCTGACAACAATTGCTTGCAATATCTACCTGGATTTTTGAAAAGGTGGCTCCTGAAGATTTGCCCATTTTGGCCGGAACGACACCGAAACCGGGTTTTTTGGACTCCCATGAGCCTAGAAACCACACGGGAGAGAAAAGAGAAGGGAGGGGAGAGAGGGGAGAAGAAAAAAGGACTGCTGGCACTCATAATTTTTATATTGCCTACTTTGGAGATAGTTTCTGAACGACAAAAAAGTGCTCGCGACACACCGCTCGGACACCTCAACCGAGCGGTACCGTTTTCAAAAATCCGGGTATATATTGGCATGAAATGGGCTAAAATGGCCAGGAAATGCTCAAGAGGCCGCTCACCAGCCAGAATTCGGTCATTTTTTGCCATCTGACAACAATTGCTTGCAATATCTACCTGGATTTTTGAAAAGGTGGCTCCTGAAGATTTGCCCATTTTGGCCGGAACGACACCGAAACCGGGTTTTTTGGACTCCCATGAGCCTAGAAACCACACGGGAGAGAAAAGAGAAGGGAGGGGAGAGAGGGGAGAAGAAAAAAGGACTGCTGGCACTCATAATTTTTATATTGCCTACTTTGGAGATAGTTTCTGAACGACAAAAAAGTGCTCGCGACACACCGCTCGGACACCTCAACCGAGCGGTACCGTTTTCAAAAATCCGGGTATATATTGGCATGAAATGGGCTAAAATGGCCAGGAAATGCTCAAGAGGCCACTCATCAGCCAGAATTCGGTCATTTTTTGCCATCTGACAACAATTGCTTGCAATATCTACCTGGATTTTTGAAAAGGTGGCTCCTGAAGATTTGCCCATTTTGGCCGGAACGACACCGAAACCGGGTTTTTTGGACTCCCATGAGCCTAGAAACCACACGGGAGAGAAAAGAGAAGGGAGGGGAGAGAGGGGAGAAGAAAAAAGGACTGCTGGCACTCATAATTTTTATATTGCCTACTTTGGAGATAGTTTCTGAACGACAAAAAAGTGCTCGCGACACACCGCTCGGACACCTCAACCGAGCGGTACCGTTTTCAAAAATCCGGGTATATATTGGCATGAAATGGGCTAAAATGGCCAGGAAATGCTCAAGAGGCCGCTCACCAGCCAGAATTTGGTCATTTTTTGCCATCTGACAACAATTGCTTGCAATATCTACCTGGATTTTTGAAAAGGTGGCTCCTGAAGATTTGCCCATTTTGGCCGGAACGACACCGAAACCGGGTTTTTTGGACTCCCATGAGCCTAGAAACCACACGGGAGAGAAAAGAGAAGGGAGGGGAGAGAGGGGAGAAGAAAAAAGGACTGCTGGCACTCATAATTTTTATATTGCCTACTTTGGAGATAGTTTCTGAACGACAAAAAAGTGCTCGCGACACACCGCTCGGACACCTCAACCGAGCGGTACCGTTTTCAAAAATCCGGGTATATATTGGCATGAAATGGGCTAAAATGGCCAGGAAATGCTCAAGAGGCCGCTCACCAGCCAGAATTCGGTCATTTTTTGCCATCTGACAACAATTGCTTGCAATATCTACCTGGATTTTTGAAAAGGTGGCTCCTGAAGATTTGCCCATTTTGGCCGGAACGACACCGAAACCGGGTTTTTTGGACTCCCATGAGCCTAGAAACCACACGGGAGAGAAAAGAGAAGGGAGGGGAGAGAGGGGAGAAGAAAAAAGGACTGCTGGCACTCATAATTTTTATATTGCCTACTTTGGAGATAGTTTCTGAACGACAAAAAAGTGCTCGCGACACACCGCTCGGACACCGCAACCGAGCGGTACCGTTTTCAAAAATCCGGGTATATATTGGCATGAAATGGGCTAAAATGGCCAGGAAATGCTCAAGAGGCCGCTCACCAGCCAGAATTCGGTCATTTTTTGCCATCTGACAACAATTGCTTGCAATATCTACCCGGATTTTTGAAAAGGTGGCTCCTGAAGATTTGCCCATTTTGGCCGGAACGACACCGAAACCGGGTTTTTTGGACTCCCATGAGCCTAGAAACCACACGGGAGAGAAAAGAGAAGGGAGGGGAGAGAGGGGAGAAGAAAAAAGGACTGCTGGCACTCATAATTTTTATATTGCCTACTTTGGAGATAGTTTCTGAACGACAAAAAAGTGCTCGCGACACACCGCTCGGACACCTCAACCGAGCGGTACCGTTTTCAAAAATCCGGGTATATATTGGCATGAAATGGGCTAAAATGGCCAGGAAATGCTCAAGAGGCCACTCATCAGCCAGAATTCGGTCATTTTTTGCCATCTGACAACAATTGCTTGCAATATCTACCTGGATTTTTGAAAAGGTGGCTCCTGAAGATTTGCCCATTTTGGCCGGAACGACACCGAAACCGGGTTTTTTGGACTCCCATGAGCCTAGAAACCACACGGGAGAGAAAAGAGAAGGGAGGGGAGAGAGGGGAGAAGAAAAAAGGACTGCTGGCACTCATAATTTTTATATTGCCTACTTTGGAGATAGTTTCTGAACGACAAAAAAGTGCTCGCGACACACCGCTCGGACACCTCAACCGAGCGGTACCGTTTTCAAAAATCCGGGTATATATTGGCATGAAATGGGCTAAAATGGCCAGGAAATGCTCAAGAGGCCGCTCACCAGCCAGAATTCGGTCATTTTTTGCCATCTGACAACAATTGCTTGCAATAATAGGAAATGCTCAAGAGGCCGCTCACCAGCCAGAATTCGGTCATTTTTTGCCATCTGACAACAATTGCTTGCAATATCTACCTGGATTTTTGAAAAGGTGGCTCCTGAAGATTTGCCCATTTTGGCCGGAACGACACCGAAACCGGGTTTTTTGGACTCCCATGAGCCTAGAAACCACACGGGAGAGAAAAGAGAAGGGAGGGGAGAGAGGGGAGAAGAAAAAAGGACTGCTGGCACTCATAATTTTTATATTGCCTACTTTGGAGATAGTTTCTGAACGACAAAAAAGTGCTCGCGACACACCGCTCGGACACCTCAACCGAGCGGTACCGTTTTCAAAAATCCGGGTATATATTGGCATGAAATGGGCTAAAATGGCCAGGAAATGCTCAAGAGGCCACTCATCAGCCAGAATTCGGTCATTTTTTGCCATCTGACAACAATTGCTTGCAATATCTACCTGGATTTTTGAAAAGGTGGCTCCTGAAGATTTGCCCATTTTGGCCGGAACGACACCGAAACCGGGTTTTTTGGACTCCCATGAGCCTAGAAACCACACGGGAGAGAAAAGAGAAGGGAGGGGAGAGAGGGGAGAAGAAAAAAGGACTGCTGGCACTCATAATTTTTATATTGCCTACTTTGGAGATAGTTTCTGAACGACAAAAAAGTGCTCGCGACACACCGCTCGGACACCTCAACCGAGCGGTACCGTTTTCAAAAATCCGGGTATATATTGGCATGAAATGGGCTAAAATGGCCAGGAAATGCTCAAGAGGCCGCTCACCAGCCAGAATTCGGTCATTTTTTGCCATCTGACAACAATTGCTTGCAATATCTACCTGGATTTTTGAAAAGGTGGCTCCTGAAGATTTGCCCATTTTGGCCGGAACGACACCGAAACCGGGTTTTTTGGACTCCCATGAGCCTAGAAACCACACGGGAGAGAAAAGAGAAGGGAGGGGAGAGAGGGGAGAAGAAAAAAGGACTGCTGGCACTCATAATTTTTATATTGCCTACTTTGGAGATAGTTTCTGAACGACAAAAAAGTGCTCGCGACACACCGCTCGGACACCTCAACCGAGCGGTACCGTTTTCAAAAATCCGGGTATATATTGGCATGAAATGGGCTAAAATGGCCAGGAAATGCTCAAGAGGCCGCTCACCAGCCAGAATTTGGTCATTTTTTGCCATCTGACAACAATTGCTTGCAATATCTACCTGGATTTTTGAAAAGGTGGCTCCTGAAGATTTGCCCATTTTGGCCGGAACGACACCGAAACCGGGTTTTTTGGACTCCCATGAGCCTAGAAACCACACGGGAGAGAAAAGAGAAGGGAGGGGAGAGAGGGGAGAAGAAAAAAGGACTGCTGGCACTCATAATTTTTATATTGCCTACTTTGGAGATAGTTTCTGAACGACAAAAAAGTGCTCGCGACACACCGCTCGGACACCTCAACCGAGCGGTACCGTTTTCAAAAATCCGGGTATATATTGGCATGAAATGGGCTAAAATGGCCAGGAAATGCTCAAGAGGCCGCTCACCAGCCAGAATTCGGTCATTTTTTGCCATCTGACAACAATTGCTTGCAATATCTACCTGGATTTTTGAAAAGGTGGCTCCTGAAGATTTGCCCATTTTGGCCGGAACGACACCGAAACCGGGTTTTTTGGACTCCCATGAGCCTAGAAACCACACGGGAGAGAAAAGAGAAGGGAGGGGAGAGAGGGGAGAAGAAAAAAGGACTGCTGGCACTCATAATTTTTATATTGCCTACTTTGGAGATAGTTTCTGAACGACAAAAAAGTGCTCGCGACACACCGCTCGGACACCGCAACCGAGCGGTACCGTTTTCAAAAATCCGGGTATATATTGGCATGAAATGGGCTAAAATGGCCAGGAAATGCTCAAGAGGCCGCTCACCAGCCAGAATTCGGTCATTTTTTGCCATCTGACAACAATTGCTTGCAATATCTACCCGGATTTTTGAAAAGGTGGCTCCTGAAGATTTGCCCATTTTGGCCGGAACGACACCGAAACCGGGTTTTTTGGACTCCCATGAGCCTAGAAACCACACGGGAGAGAAAAGAGAAGGGAGGGGAGAGAGGGGAGAAGAAAAAAGGACTGCTGGCACTCATAATTTTTATATTGCCTACTTTGGAGATAGTTTCTGAACGACAAAAAAGTGCTCGCGACACACCGCTCGGACACCTCAACCGAGCGGTACCGTTTTCAAAAATCCGGGTATATATTGGCATGAAATGGGCTAAAATGGCCAGGAAATGCTCAAGAGGCCACTCATCAGCCAGAATTCGGTCATTTTTTGCCATCTGACAACAATTGCTTGCAATATCTACCTGGATTTTTGAAAAGGTGGCTCCTGAAGATTTGCCCATTTTGGCCGGAACGACACCGAAACCGGGTTTTTTGGACTCCCATGAGCCTAGAAACCACACGGGAGAGAAAAGAGAAGGGAGGGGAGAGAGGGGAGAAGAAAAAAGGACTGCTGGCACTCATAATTTTTATATTGCCTACTTTGGAGATAGTTTCTGAACGACAAAAAAGTGCTCGCGACACACCGCTCGGACACCTCAACCGAGCGGTACCGTTTTCAAAAATCCGGGTATATATTGGCATGAAATGGGCTAAAATGGCCAGGAAATGCTCAAGAGGCCGCTCACCAGCCAGAATTCGGTCATTTTTTGCCATCTGACAACAATTGCTTGCAATAATAGGAAATGCTCAAGAGGCCGCTCACCAGCCAGAATTCGGTCATTTTTTGCCATCTGACAACAATTGCTTGCAATATCTACCTGGATTTTTGAAAAGGTGGCTCCTGAAGATTTGCCCATTTTGGCCGGAACGACACCGAAACCGGGTTTTTTGGACTCCCATGAGCCTAGAAACCACACGGGAGAGAAAAGAGAAGGGAGGGGAGAGAGGGGAGAAGAAAAAAGGACTGCTGGCACTCATAATTTTTATATTGCCTACTTTGGAGATAGTTTCTGAACGACAAAAAAGTGCTCGCGACACACCGCTCGGACACCTCAACCGAGCGGTACCGTTTTCAAAAATCCGGGTATATATTGGCATGAAATGGGCTAAAATGGCCAGGAAATGCTCAAGAGGCCACTCATCAGCCAGAATTCGGTCATTTTTTGCCATCTGACAACAATTGCTTGCAATATCTACCTGGATTTTTGAAAAGGTGGCTCCTGAAGATTTGCCCATTTTGGCCGGAACGACACCGAAACCGGGTTTTTTGGACTCCCATGAGCCTAGAAACCACACGGGAGAGAAAAGAGAAGGGAGGGGAGAGAGGGGAGAAGAAAAAAGGACTGCTGGCACTCATAATTTTTATATTGCCTACTTTGGAGATAGTTTCTGAACGACAAAAAAGTGCTCGCGACACACCGCTCGGACACCTCAACCGAGCGGTACCGTTTTCAAAAATCCGGGTATATATTGGCATGAAATGGGCTAAAATGGCCAGGAAATGCTCAAGAGGCCGCTCACCAGCCAGAATTCGGTCATTTTTTGCCATCTGACAACAATTGCTTGCAATATCTACCTGGATTTTTGAAAAGGTGGCTCCTGAAGATTTGCCCATTTTGGCCGGAACGACACCGAAACCGGGTTTTTTGGACTCCCATGAGCCTAGAAACCACACGGGAGAGAAAAGAGAAGGGAGGGGAGAGAGGGGAGAAGAAAAAAGGACTGCTGGCACTCATAATTTTTATATTGCCTACTTTGGAGATAGTTTCTGAACGACAAAAAAGTGCTCGCGACACACCGCTCGGACACCTCAACCGAGCGGTACCGTTTTCAAAAATCCGGGTATATATTGGCATGAAATGGGCTAAAATGGCCAGGAAATGCTCAAGAGGCCACTCATCAGCCAGAATTCGGTCATTTTTTGCCATCTGACAACAATTGCTTGCAATATCTACCTGGATTTTTGAAAAGGTGGCTCCTGAAGATTTGCCCATTTTGGCCGGAACGACACCGAAACCGGGTTTTTTGGACTCCCATGAGCCTAGAAACCACACGGGAGAGAAAAGAGAAGGGAGGGGAGAGAGGGGAGAAGAAAAAAGGACTGCTGGCACTCATAATTTTTATATTGCCTACTTTGGAGATAGTTTCTGAACGACAAAAAAGTGCTCGCGACACACCGCTCGGACACCTCAACCGAGCGGTACCGTTTTCAAAAATCCGGGTATATATTGGCATGAAATGGGCTAAAATGGCCAGGAAATGCTCAAGAGGCCGCTCACCAGCCAGAATTCGGTCATTTTTTGCCATCTGACAACAATTGCTTGCAATATCTACCTGGATTTTTGAAAAGGTGGCTCCTGAAGATTTGCCCATTTTGGCCGGAACGACACCGAAACCGGGTTTTTTGGACTCCCATGAGCCTAGAAACCACACGGGAGAGAAAAGAGAAGGGAGGGGAGAGAGGGGAGAAGAAAAAAGGACTGCTGGCACTCATAATTTTTATATTGCCTACTTTGGAGATAGTTTCTGAACGACAAAAAAGTGCTCGCGACACACCGCTCGGACACCGCAACCGAGCGGTACCGTTTTCAAAAATCCGGGTATATATTGGCATGAAATGGGCTAAAATGGCCAGGAAATGCTCAAGAGGCCGCTCACCAGCCAGAATTCGGTCATTTTTTGCCATCTGACAACAATTGCTTGCAATATCTACCCGGATTTTTGAAAAGGTGGCTCCTGAAGATTTGCCCATTTTGGCCGGAACGACACCGAAACCGGGTTTTTTGGACTCCCATGAGCCTAGAAACCACACGGGAGAGAAAAGAGAAGGGAGGGGAGAGAGGGGAGAAGAAAAAAGGACTGCTGGCACTCATAATTTTTATATTGCCTACTTTGGAGATAGTTTCTGAACGACAAAAAAGTGCTCGCGACACACCGCTCGGACACCTCAACCGAGCGGTACCGTTTTCAAAAATCCGGGTATATATTGGCATGAAATGGGCTAAAATGGCCAGGAAATGCTCAAGAGGCCACTCATCAGCCAGAATTCGGTCATTTTTTGCCATCTGACAACAATTGCTTGCAATATCTACCTGGATTTTTGAAAAGGTGGCTCCTGAAGATTTGCCCATTTTGGCCGGAACGACACCGAAACCGGGTTTTTTGGACTCCCATGAGCCTAGAAACCACACGGGAGAGAAAAGAGAAGGGAGGGGAGAGAGGGGAGAAGAAAAAAGGACTGCTGGCACTCATAATTTTTATATTGCCTACTTTGGAGATAGTTTCTGAACGACAAAAAAGTGCTCGCGACACACCGCTCGGACACCTCAACCGAGCGGTACCGTTTTCAAAAATCCGGGTATATATTGGCATGAAATGGGCTAAAATGGCCAGGAAATGCTCAAGAGGCCGCTCACCAGCCAGAATTCGGTCATTTTTTGCCATCTGACAACAATTGCTTGCAATATCTACCTGGATTTTTGAAAAGGTGGCTCCTGAAGATTTGCCCATTTTGGCCGGAACGACACCGAAACCGGGTTTTTTGGACTCCCATGAGCCTAGAAACCACACGGGAGAGAAAAGAGAAGGGAGGGGAGAGAGGGGAGAAGAAAAAAGGACTGCTGGCACTCATAATTTTTATATTGCCTACTTTGGAGATAGTTTCTGAACGACAAAAAAGTGCTCGCGACACACCGCTCGGACACCTCAACCGAGCGGTACCGTTTTCAAAAATCCGGGTATATATTGGCATGAAATGGGCTAAAATGGCCAGGAAATGCTCAAGAGGCCACTCATCAGCCAGAATTCGGTCATTTTTTGCCATCTGACAACAATTGCTTGCAATATCTACCTGGATTTTTGAAAAGGTGGCTCCTGAAGATTTGCCCATTTTGGCCGGAACGACACCGAAACCGGGTTTTTTGGACTCCCATGAGCCTAGAAACCACACGGGAGAGAAAAGAGAAGGGAGGGGAGAGAGGGGAGAAGAAAAAAGGACTGCTGGCACTCATAATTTTTATATTGCCTACTTTGGAGATAGTTTCTGAACGACAAAAAAGTGCTCGCGACACACCGCTCGGACACCTCAACCGAGCGGTACCGTTTTCAAAAATCCGGGTATATATTGGCATGAAATGGGCTAAAATGGCCAGGAAATGCTCAAGAGGCCGCTCACCAGCCAGAATTCGGTCATTTTTTGCCATCTGACAACAATTGCTTGCAATATCTACCTGGATTTTTGAAAAGGTGGCTCCTGAAGATTTGCCCATTTTGGCCGGAACGACACCGAAACCGGGTTTTTTGGACTCCCATGAGCCTAGAAACCACACGGGAGAGAAAAGAGAAGGGAGGGGAGAGAGGGGAGAAGAAAAAAGGACTGCTGGCACTCATAATTTTTATATTGCCTACTTTGGAGATAGTTTCTGAACGACAAAAAAGTGCTCGCGACACACCGCTCGGACACCTCAACCGAGCGGTACCGTTTTCAAAAATCCGGGTATATATTGGCATGAAATGGGCTAAAATGGCCAGGAAATGCTCAAGAGGCCACTCATCAGCCAGAATTCGGTCATTTTTTGCCATCTGACAACAATTGCTTGCAATATCTACCTGGATTTTTGAAAAGGTGGCTCCTGAAGATTTGCCCATTTTGGCCGGAACGACACCGAAACCGGGTTTTTTGGACTCCCATGAGCCTAGAAACCACACGGGAGAGAAAAGAGAAGGGAGGGGAGAGAGGGGAGAAGAAAAAAGGACTGCTGGCACTCATAATTTTTATATTGCCTACTTTGGAGATAGTTTCTGAACGACAAAAAAGTGCTCGCGACACACCGCTCGGACACCTCAACCGAGCGGTACCGTTTTCAAAAATCCGGGTATATATTGGCATGAAATGGGCTAAAATGGCCAGGAAATGCTCAAGAGGCCGCTCACCAGCCAGAATTCGGTCATTTTTTGCCATCTGACAACAATTGCTTGCAATATCTACCTGGATTTTTGAAAAGGTGGCTCCTGAAGATTTGCCCATTTTGGCCGGAACGACACCGAAACCGGGTTTTTTGGACTCCCATGAGCCTAGAAACCACACGGGAGAGAAAAGAGAAGGGAGGGGAGAGAGGGGAGAAGAAAAAAGGACTGCTGGCACTCATAATTTTTATATTGCCTACTTTGGAGATAGTTTCTGAACGACAAAAAAGTGCTCGCGACACACCGCTCGGACACCTCAACCGAGCGGTACCGTTTTCAAAAATCCGGGTATATATTGGCATGAAATGGGCTAAAATGGCCAGGAAATGCTCAAGAGGCCACTCATCAGCCAGAATTCGGTCATTTTTTGCCATCTGACAACAATTGCTTGCAATATCTACCTGGATTTTTGAAAAGGTGGCTCCTGAAGATTTGCCCATTTTGGCCGGAACGACACCGAAACCGGGTTTTTTGGACTCCCATGAGCCTAGAAACCACACGGGAGAGAAAAGAGAAGGGAGGGGAGAGAGGGGAGAAGAAAAAAGGACTGCTGGCACTCATAATTTTTATATTGCCTACTTTGGAGATAGTTTCTGAACGACAAAAAAGTGCTCGCGACACACCGCTCGGACACCTCAACCGAGCGGTACCGTTTTCAAAAATCCGGGTATATATTGGCATGAAATGGGCTAAAATGGCCAGGAAATGCTCAAGAGGCCGCTCACCAGCCAGAATTTGGTCATTTTTTGCCATCTGACAACAATTGCTTGCAATATCTACCTGGATTTTTGAAAAGGTGGCTCCTGAAGATTTGCCCATTTTGGCCGGAACGACACCGAAACCGGGTTTTTTGGACTCCCATGAGCCTAGAAACCACACGGGAGAGAAAAGAGAAGGGAGGGGAGAGAGGGGAGAAGAAAAAAGGACTGCTGGCACTCATAATTTTTATATTGCCTACTTTGGAGATAGTTTCTGAACGACAAAAAAGTGCTCGCGACACACCGCTCGGACACCTCAACCGAGCGGTACCGTTTTCAAAAATCCGGGTATATATTGGCATGAAATGGGCTAAAATGGCCAGGAAATGCTCAAGAGGCCGCTCACCAGCCAGAATTCGGTCATTTTTTGCCATCTGACAACAATTGCTTGCAATATCTACCTGGATTTTTGAAAAGGTGGCTCCTGAAGATTTGCCCATTTTGGCCGGAACGACACCGAAACCGGGTTTTTTGGACTCCCATGAGCCTAGAAACCACACGGGAGAGAAAAGAGAAGGGAGGGGAGAGAGGGGAGAAGAAAAAAGGACTGCTGGCACTCATAATTTTTATATTGCCTACTTTGGAGATAGTTTCTGAACGACAAAAAAGTGCTCGCGACACACCGCTCGGACACCGCAACCGAGCGGTACCGTTTTCAAAAATCCGGGTATATATTGGCATGAAATGGGCTAAAATGGCCAGGAAATGCTCAAGAGGCCGCTCACCAGCCAGAATTCGGTCATTTTTTGCCATCTGACAACAATTGCTTGCAATATCTACCCGGATTTTTGAAAAGGTGGCTCCTGAAGATTTGCCCATTTTGGCCGGAACGACACCGAAACCGGGTTTTTTGGACTCCCATGAGCCTAGAAACCACACGGGAGAGAAAAGAGAAGGGAGGGGAGAGAGGGGAGAAGAAAAAAGGACTGCTGGCACTCATAATTTTTATATTGCCTACTTTGGAGATAGTTTCTGAACGACAAAAAAGTGCTCGCGACACACCGCTCGGACACCTCAACCGAGCGGTACCGTTTTCAAAAATCCGGGTATATATTGGCATGAAATGGGCTAAAATGGCCAGGAAATGCTCAAGAGGCCACTCATCAGCCAGAATTCGGTCATTTTTTGCCATCTGACAACAATTGCTTGCAATATCTACCTGGATTTTTGAAAAGGTGGCTCCTGAAGATTTGCCCATTTTGGCCGGAACGACACCGAAACCGGGTTTTTTGGACTCCCATGAGCCTAGAAACCACACGGGAGAGAAAAGAGAAGGGAGGGGAGAGAGGGGAGAAGAAAAAAGGACTGCTGGCACTCATAATTTTTATATTGCCTACTTTGGAGATAGTTTCTGAACGACAAAAAAGTGCTCGCGACACACCGCTCGGACACCTCAACCGAGCGGTACCGTTTTCAAAAATCCGGGTATATATTGGCATGAAATGGGCTAAAATGGCCAGGAAATGCTCAAGAGGCCGCTCACCAGCCAGAATTTGGTCATTTTTTGCCATCTGACAACAATTGCTTGCAATATCTACCTGGATTTTTGAAAAGGTGGCTCCTGAAGATTT
Organism: Siderastrea radians; assembly: GCA_964017195.1. Taxonomy (NCBI): domain Eukaryota; kingdom Metazoa; phylum Cnidaria; class Anthozoa; order Scleractinia; family Rhizangiidae; genus Siderastrea; species Siderastrea radians. The sequence goes on from CAXHKT010000418.1 coordinate 32,416, forward strand.
GCCCATTTTGGCCGGAACGACACCGAAACCGGGTTTTTTGGACTCCCATGAGCCTAGAAACCACACGGGAGAGAAAAGAGAAGGGAGGGGAGAGAGGGGAGAAGAAAAAAGGACTGCTGGCACTCATAATTTTTATATTGCCTACTTTGGAGATAGTTTCTGAACGACAAAAAAGTGCTCGCGACACACCGCTCGGACACCTCAACCGAGCGGTACCGTTTTCAAAAATCCGGGTATATATTGGCATGAAATGGGCTAAAATGGCCAGGAAATGCTCAAGAGGCCGCTCACCAGCCAGAATTCGGTCATTTTTTGCCATCTGACAACAATTGCTTGCAATATCTACCTGGATTTTTGAAAAGGTGGCTCCTGAAGATTTGCCCATTTTGGCCGGAACGACACCGAAACCGGGTTTTTTGGACTCCCATGAGCCTAGAAACCACACGGGAGAGAAAAGAGAAGGGAGGGGAGAGAGGGGAGAAGAAAAAAGGACTGCTGGCACTCATAATTTTTATATTGCCTACTTTGGAGATAGTTTCTGAACGACAAAAAAGTGCTCGCGACACACCGCTCGGACACCGCAACCGAGCGGTACCGTTTTCAAAAATCCGGGTATATATTGGCATGAAATGGGCTAAAATGGCCAGGAAATGCTCAAGAGGCCGCTCACCAGCCAGAATTCGGTCATTTTTTGCCATCTGACAACAATTGCTTGCAATATCTACCCGGATTTTTGAAAAGGTGGCTCCTGAAGATTTGCCCATTTTGGCCGGAACGACACCGAAACCGGGTTTTTTGGACTCCCATGAGCCTAGAAACCACACGGGAGAGAAAAGAGAAGGGAGGGGAGAGAGGGGAGAAGAAAAAAGGACTGCTGGCACTCATAATTTTTATATTGCCTACTTTGGAGATAGTTTCTGAACGACAAAAAAGTGCTCGCGACACACCGCTCGGACACCTCAACCGAGCGGTACCGTTTTCAAAAATCCGGGTATATATTGGCATGAAATGGGCTAAAATGGCCAGGAAATGCTCAAGAGGCCACTCATCAGCCAGAATTCGGTCATTTTTTGCCATCTGACAACAATTGCTTGCAATATCTACCTGGATTTTTGAAAAGGTGGCTCCTGAAGATTTGCCCATTTTGGCCGGAACGACACCGAAACCGGGTTTTTTGGACTCCCATGAGCCTAGAAACCACACGGGAGAGAAAAGAGAAGGGAGGGGAGAGAGGGGAGAAGAAAAAAGGACTGCTGGCACTCATAATTTTTATATTGCCTACTTTGGAGATAGTTTCTGAACGACAAAAAAGTGCTCGCGACACACCGCTCGGACACCTCAACCGAGCGGTACCGTTTTCAAAAATCCGGGTATATATTGGCATGAAATGGGCTAAAATGGCCAGGAAATGCTCAAGAGGCCACTCATCAGCCAGAATTCGGTCATTTTTTGCCATCTGACAACAATTGCTTGCAATATCTACCTGGATTTTTGAAAAGGTGGCTCCTGAAGATTTGCCCATTTTGGCCGGAACGACACCGAAACCGGGTTTTTTGGACTCCCATGAGCCTAGAAACCACACGGGAGAGAAAAGAGAAGGGAGGGGAGAGAGGGGAGAAGAAAAAAGGACTGCTGGCACTCATAATTTTTATATTGCCTACTTTGGAGATAGTTTCTGAACGACAAAAAAGTGCTCGCGACACACCGCTCGGACACCTCAACCGAGCGGTACCGTTTTCAAAAATCCGGGTATATATTGGCATGAAATGGGCTAAAATGGCCAGGAAATGCTCAAGAGGCCACTCATCAGCCAGAATTCGGTCATTTTTTGCCATCTGACAACAATTGCTTGCAATATCTACCTGGATTTTTGAAAAGGTGGCTCCTGAAGATTTGCCCATTTTGGCCGGAACGACACCGAAACCGGGTTTTTTGGACTCCCATGAGCCTAGAAACCACACGGGAGAGAAAAGAGAAGGGAGGGGAGAGAGGGGAGAAGAAAAAAGGACTGCTGGCACTCATAATTTTTATATTGCCTACTTTGGAGATAGTTTCTGAACGACAAAAAAGTGCTCGCGACACACCGCTCGGACACCTCAACCGAGCGGTACCGTTTTCAAAAATCCGGGTATATATTGGCATGAAATGGGCTAAAATGGCCAGGAAATGCTCAAGAGGCCGCTCACCAGCCAGAATTCGGTCATTTTTTGCCATCTGACAACAATTGCTTGCAATATCTACCTGGATTTTTGAAAAGGTGGCTCCTGAAGATTTGCCCATTTTGGCCGGAACGACACCGAAACCGGGTTTTTTGGACTCCCATGAGCCTAGAAACCACACGGGAGAGAAAAGAGAAGGGAGGGGAGAGAGGGGAGAAGAAAAAAGGACTGCTGGCACTCATAATTTTTATATTGCCTACTTTGGAGATAGTTTCTGAACGACAAAAAAGTGCTCGCGACACACCGCTCGGACACCTCAACCGAGCGGTACCGTTTTCAAAAATCCGGGTATATATTGGCATGAAATGGGCTAAAATGGCCAGGAAATGCTCAAGAGGCCACTCATCAGCCAGAATTCGGTCATTTTTTGCCATCTGACAACAATTGCTTGCAATATCTACCTGGATTTTTGAAAAGGTGGCTCCTGAAGATTTGCCCATTTTGGCCGGAACGACACCGAAACCGGGTTTTTTGGACTCCCATGAGCCTAGAAACCACACGGGAGAGAAAAGAGAAGGGAGGGGAGAGAGGGGAGAAGAAAAAAGGACTGCTGGCACTCATAATTTTTATATTGCCTACTTTGGAGATAGTTTCTGAACGACAAAAAAGTGCTCGCGACACACCGCTCGGACACCTCAACCGAGCGGTACCGTTTTCAAAAATCCGGGTATATATTGGCATGAAATGGGCTAAAATGGCCAGGAAATGCTCAAGAGGCCACTCATCAGCCAGAATTCGGTCATTTTTTGCCATCTGACAACAATTGCTTGCAATATCTACCTGGATTTTTGAAAAGGTGGCTCCTGAAGATTTGCCCATTTTGGCCGGAACGACACCGAAACCGGGTTTTTTGGACTCCCATGAGCCTAGAAACCACACGGGAGAGAAAAGAGAAGGGAGGGGAGAGAGGGGAGAAGAAAAAAGGACTGCTGGCACTCATAATTTTTATATTGCCTACTTTGGAGATAGTTTCTGAACGACAAAAAAGTGCTCGCGACACACCGCTCGGACACCTCAACCGAGCGGTACCGTTTTCAAAAATCCGGGTATATATTGGCATGAAATGGGCTAAAATGGCCAGGAAATGCTCAAGAGGCCGCTCACCAGCCAGAATTCGGTCATTTTTTGCCATCTGACAACAATTGCTTGCAATATCTACCTGGATTTTTGAAAAGGTGGCTCCTGAAGATTTGCCCATTTTGGCCGGAACGACACCGAAACCGGGTTTTTTGGACTCCCATGAGCCTAGAAACCACACGGGAGAGAAAAGAGAAGGGAGGGGAGAGAGGGGAGAAGAAAAAAGGACTGCTGGCACTCATAATTTTTATATTGCCTACTTTGGAGATAGTTTCTGAACGACAAAAAAGTGCTCGCGACACACCGCTCGGACACCTCAACCGAGCGGTACCGTTTTCAAAAATCCGGGTATATATTGGCATGAAATGGGCTAAAATGGCCAGGAAATGCTCAAGAGGCCACTCATCAGCCAGAATTCGGTCATTTTTTGCCATCTGACAACAATTGCTTGCAATATCTACCTGGATTTTTGAAAAGGTGGCTCCTGAAGATTTGCCCATTTTGGCCGGAACGACACCGAAACCGGGTTTTTTGGACTCCCATGAGCCTAGAAACCACACGGGAGAGAAAAGAGAAGGGAGGGGAGAGAGGGGAGAAGAAAAAAGGACTGCTGGCACTCATAATTTTTATATTGCCTACTTTGGAGATAGTTTCTGAACGACAAAAAAGTGCTCGCGACACACCGCTCGGACACCTCAACCGAGCGGTACCGTTTTCAAAAATCCGGGTATATATTGGCATGAAATGGGCTAAAATGGCCAGGAAATGCTCAAGAGGCCACTCATCAGCCAGAATTCGGTCATTTTTTGCCATCTGACAACAATTGCTTGCAATATCTACCTGGATTTTTGAAAAGGTGGCTCCTGAAGATTTGCCCATTTTGGCCGGAACGACACCGAAACCGGGTTTTTTGGACTCCCATGAGCCTAGAAACCACACGGGAGAGAAAAGAGAAGGGAGGGGAGAGAGGGGAGAAGAAAAAAGGACTGCTGGCACTCATAATTTTTATATTGCCTACTTTGGAGATAGTTTCTGAACGACAAAAAAGTGCTCGCGACACACCGCTCGGACACCTCAACCGAGCGGTACCGTTTTCAAAAATCCGGGTATATATTGGCATGAAATGGGCTAAAATGGCCAGGAAATGCTCAAGAGGCCGCTCACCAGCCAGAATTTGGTCATTTTTTGCCATCTGACAACAATTGCTTGCAATATCTACCTGGATTTTTGAAAAGGTGGCTCCTGAAGATTTGCCCATTTTGGCCGGAACGACACCGAAACCGGGTTTTTTGGACTCCCATGAGCCTAGAAACCACACGGGAGAGAAAAGAGAAGGGAGGGGAGAGAGGGGAGAAGAAAAAAGGACTGCTGGCACTCATAATTTTTATATTGCCTACTTTGGAGATAGTTTCTGAACGACAAAAAAGTGCTCGCGACACACCGCTCGGACACCTCAACCGAGCGGTACCGTTTTCAAAAATCCGGGTATATATTGGCATGAAATGGGCTAAAATGGCCAGGAAATGCTCAAGAGGCCACTCATCAGCCAGAATTTGGTCATTTTTTGCCATCTGACAACAATTGCTTGCAATATCTACCTGGATTTTTGAAAAGGTGGCTCCTGAAGATTTGCCCATTTTGGCCGGAACGACACCGAAACCGGGTTTTTTGGACTCCCATGAGCCTAGAAACCACACGGGAGAGAAAAGAGAAGGGAGGGGAGAGAGGGGAGAAGAAAAAAGGACTGCTGGCACTCATAATTTTTATATTGCCTACTTTGGAGATAGTTTCTGAACGACAAAAAAGTGCTCGCGACACACCGCTCGGACACCTCAACCGAGCGGTACCGTTTTCAAAAATCCGGGTATATATTGGCATGAAATGGGCTAAAATGGCCAGGAAATGCTCAAGAGGCCGCTCACCAGCCAGAATTCGGTCATTTTTTGCCATCTGACAACAATTGCTTGCAATATCTACCTGGATTTTTGAAAAGGTGGCTCCTGAAGATTTGCCCATTTTGGCCGGAACGACACCGAAACCGGGTTTTTTGGACTCCCATGAGCCTAGAAACCACACGGGAGAGAAAAGAGAAGGGAGGGGAGAGAGGGGAGAAGAAAAAAGGACTGCTGGCACTCATAATTTTTATATTGCCTACTTTGGAGATAGTTTCTGAACGACAAAAAAGTGCTCGCGACACACCGCTCGGACACCTCAACCGAGCGGTACCGTTTTCAAAAATCCGGGTATATATTGGCATGAAATGGGCTAAAATGGCCAGGAAATGCTCAAGAGGCCACTCATCAGCCAGAATTCGGTCATTTTTTGCCATCTGACAACAATTGCTTGCAATATCTACCTGGATTTTTGAAAAGGTGGCTCCTGAAGATTTGCCCATTTTGGCCGGAACGACACCGAAACCGGGTTTTTTGGACTCCCATGAGCCTAGAAACCACACGGGAGAGAAAAGAGAAGGGAGGGGAGAGAGGGGAGAAGAAAAAAGGACTGCTGGCACTCATAATTTTTATATTGCCTACTTTGGAGATAGTTTCTGAACGACAAAAAAGTGCTCGCGACACACCGCTCGGACACCTCAACCGAGCGGTACCGTTTTCAAAAATCCGGGTATATATTGGCATGAAATGGGCTAAAATGGCCAGGAAATGCTCAAGAGGCCGCTCACCAGCCAGAATTCGGTCATTTTTTGCCATCTGACAACAATTGCTTGCAATATCTACCTGGATTTTTGAAAAGGTGGCTCCTGAAGATTTGCCCATTTTGGCCGGAACGACACCGAAACCGGGTTTTTTGGACTCCCATGAGCCTAGAAACCACACGGGAGAGAAAAGAGAAGGGAGGGGAGAGAGGGGAGAAGAAAAAAGGACTGCTGGCACTCATAATTTTTATATTGCCTACTTTGGAGATAGTTTCTGAACGACAAAAAAGTGCTCGCGACACACCGCTCGGACACCTCAACCGAGCGGTACCGTTTTCAAAAATCCGGGTATATATTGGCATGAAATGGGCTAAAATGGCCAGGAAATGCTCAAGAGGCCGCTCACCAGCCAGAATTCGGTCATTTTTTGCCATCTGACAACAATTGCTTGCAATATCTACCTGGATTTTTGAAAAGGTGGCTCCTGAAGATTTGCCCATTTTGGCCGGAACGACACCGAAACCGGGTTTTTTGGACTCCCATGAGCCTAGAAACCACACGGGAGAGAAAAGAGAAGGGAGGGGAGAGAGGGGAGAAGAAAAAAGGACTGCTGGCACTCATAATTTTTATATTGCCTACTTTGGAGATAGTTTCTGAACGACAAAAAAGTGCTCGCGACACACCGCTCGGACACCTCAACCGAGCGGTACCGTTTTCAAAAATCCGGGTATATATTGGCATGAAATGGGCTAAAATGGCCAGGAAATGCTCAAGAGGCCACTCATCAGCCAGAATTCGGTCATTTTTTGCCATCTGACAACAATTGCTTGCAATATCTACCTGGATTTTTGAAAAGGTGGCTCCTGAAGATTTGCCCATTTTGGCCGGAACGACACCGAAACCGGGTTTTTTGGACTCCCATGAGCCTAGAAACCACACGGGAGAGAAAAGAGAAGGGAGGGGAGAGAGGGGAGAAGAAAAAAGGACTGCTGGCACTCATAATTTTTATATTGCCTACTTTGGAGATAGTTTCTGAACGACAAAAAAGTGCTCGCGACACACCGCTCGGACACCTCAACCGAGCGGTACCGTTTTCAAAAATCCGGGTATATATTGGCATGAAATGGGCTAAAATGGCCAGGAAATGCTCAAGAGGCCACTCATCAGCCAGAATTCGGTCATTTTTTGCCATCTGACAACAATTGCTTGCAATATCTACCTGGATTTTTGAAAAGGTGGCTCCTGAAGATTTGCCCATTTTGGCCGGAACGACACCGAAACCGGGTTTTTTGGACTCCCATGAGCCTAGAAACCACACGGGAGAGAAAAGAGAAGGGAGGGGAGAGAGGGGAGAAGAAAAAAGGACTGCTGGCACTCATAATTTTTATATTGCCTACTTTGGAGATAGTTTCTGAACGACAAAAAAGTGCTCGCGACACACCGCTCGGACACCTCAACCGAGCGGTACCGTTTTCAAAAATCCGGGTATATATTGGCATGAAATGGGCTAAAATGGCCAGGAAATGCTCAAGAGGCCACTCATCAGCCAGAATTTGGTCATTTTTTGCCATCTGACAACAATTGCTTGCAATATCTACCTGGATTTTTGAAAAGGTGGCTCCTGAAGATTTGCCCATTTTGGCCGGAACGACACCGAAACCGGGTTTTTTGGACTCCCATGAGCCTAGAAACCACACGGGAGAGAAAAGAGAAGGGAGGGGAGAGAGGGGAGAAGAAAAAAGGACTGCTGGCACTCATAATTTTTATATTGCCTACTTTGGAGATAGTTTCTGAACGACAAAAAAGTGCTCGCGACACACCGCTCGGACACCTCAACCGAGCGGTACCGTTTTCAAAAATCCGGGTATATATTGGCATGAAATGGGCTAAAATGGCCAGGAAATGCTCAAGAGGCCGCTCACCAGCCAGAATTCGGTCATTTTTTGCCATCTGACAACAATTGCTTGCAATATCTACCTGGATTTTTGAAAAGGTGGCTCCTGAAGATTTGCCCATTTTGGCCGGAACGACACCGAAACCGGGTTTTTTGGACTCCCATGAGCCTAGAAACCACACGGGAGAGAAAAGAGAAGGGAGGGGAGAGAGGGGAGAAGAAAAAAGGACTGCTGGCACTCATAATTTTTATATTGCCTACTTTGGAGATAGTTTCTGAACGACAAAAAAGTGCTCGCGACACACCGCTCGGACACCTCAACCGAGCGGTACCGTTTTCAAAAATCCGGGTATATATTGGCATGAAATGGGCTAAAATGGCCAGGAAATGCTCAAGAGGCCACTCATCAGCCAGAATTCGGTCATTTTTTGCCATCTGACAACAATTGCTTGCAATATCTACCTGGATTTTTGAAAAGGTGGCTCCTGAAGATTTGCCCATTTTGGCCGGAACGACACCGAAACCGGGTTTTTTGGACTCCCATGAGCCTAGAAACCACACGGGAGAGAAAAGAGAAGGGAGGGGAGAGAGGGGAGAAGAAAAAAGGACTGCTGGCACTCATAATTTTTATATTGCCTACTTTGGAGATAGTTTCTGAACGACAAAAAAGTGCTCGCGACACACCGCTCGGACACCTCAACCGAGCGGTACCGTTTTCAAAAATCCGGGTATATATTGGCATGAAATGGGCTAAAATGGCCAGGAAATGCTCAAGAGGCCGCTCACCAGCCAGAATTCGGTCATTTTTTGCCATCTGACAACAATTGCTTGCAATATCTACCTGGATTTTTGAAAAGGTGGCTCCTGAAGATTTGCCCATTTTGGCCGGAACGACACCGAAACCGGGTTTTTTGGACTCCCATGAGCCTAGAAACCACACGGGAGAGAAAAGAGAAGGGAGGGGAGAGAGGGGAGAAGAAAAAAGGACTGCTGGCACTCATAATTTTTATATTGCCTACTTTGGAGATAGTTTCTGAACGACAAAAAAGTGCTCGCGACACACCGCTCGGACACCTCAACCGAGCGGTACCGTTTTCAAAAATCCGGGTATATATTGGCATGAAATGGGCTAAAATGGCCAGGAAATGCTCAAGAGGCCACTCATCAGCCAGAATTCGGTCATTTTTTGCCATCTGACAACAATTGCTTGCAATATCTACCTGGATTTTTGAAAAGGTGGCTCCTGAAGATTTGCCCATTTTGGCCGGAACGACACCGAAACCGGGTTTTTTGGACTCCCATGAGCCTAGAAACCACACGGGAGAGAAAAGAGAAGGGAGGGGAGAGAGGGGAGAAGAAAAAAGGACTGCTGGCACTCATAATTTTTATATTGCCTACTTTGGAGATAGTTTCTGAACGACAAAAAAGTGCTCGCGACACACCGCTCGGACACCTCAACCGAGCGGTACCGTTTTCAAAAATCCGGGTATATATTGGCATGAAATGGGCTAAAATGGCCAGGAAATGCTCAAGAGGCCGCTCACCAGCCAGAATTTGGTCATTTTTTGCCATCTGACAACAATTGCTTGCAATATCTACCTGGATTTTTGAAAAGGTGGCTCCTGAAGATTTGCCCATTTTGGCCGGAACGACACCGAAACCGGGTTTTTTGGACTCCCATGAGCCTAGAAACCACACGGGAGAGAAAAGAGAAGGGAGGGGAGAGAGGGGAGAAGAAAAAAGGACTGCTGGCACTCATAATTTTTATATTGCCTACTTTGGAGATAGTTTCTGAACGACAAAAAAGTGCTCGCGACACACCGCTCGGACACCTCAACCGAGCGGTACCGTTTTCAAAAATCCGGGTATATATTGGCATGAAATGGGCTAAAATGGCCAGGAAATGCTCAAGAGGCCGCTCACCAGCCAGAATTCGGTCATTTTTTGCCATCTGACAACAATTGCTTGCAATATCTACCTGGATTTTTGAAAAGGTGGCTCCTGAAGATTTGCCCATTTTGGCCGGAACGACACCGAAACCGGGTTTTTTGGACTCCCATGAGCCTAGAAACCACACGGGAGAGAAAAGAGAAGGGAGGGGAGAGAGGGGAGAAGAAAAAAGGACTGCTGGCACTCATAATTTTTATATTGCCTACTTTGGAGATAGTTTCTGAACGACAAAAAAGTGCTCGCGACACACCGCTCGGACACCGCAACCGAGCGGTACCGTTTTCAAAAATCCGGGTATATATTGGCATGAAATGGGCTAAAATGGCCAGGAAATGCTCAAGAGGCCGCTCACCAGCCAGAATTCGGTCATTTTTTGCCATCTGACAACAATTGCTTGCAATATCTACCCGGATTTTTGAAAAGGTGGCTCCTGAAGATTTGCCCATTTTGGCCGGAACGACACCGAAACCGGGTTTTTTGGACTCCCATGAGCCTAGAAACCACACGGGAGAGAAAAGAGAAGGGAGGGGAGAGAGGGGAGAAGAAAAAAGGACTGCTGGCACTCATAATTTTTATATTGCCTACTTTGGAGATAGTTTCTGAACGACAAAAAAGTGCTCGCGACACACCGCTCGGACACCTCAACCGAGCGGTACCGTTTTCAAAAATCCGGGTATATATTGGCATGAAATGGGCTAAAATGGCCAGGAAATGCTCAAGAGGCCACTCATCAGCCAGAATTCGGTCATTTTTTGCCATCTGACAACAATTGCTTGCAATATCTACCTGGATTTTTGAAAAGGTGGCTCCTGAAGATTTGCCCATTTTGGCCGGAACGACACCGAAACCGGGTTTTTTGGACTCCCATGAGCCTAGAAACCACACGGGAGAGAAAAGAGAAGGGAGGGGAGAGAGGGGAGAAGAAAAAAGGACTGCTGGCACTCATAATTTTTATATTGCCTACTTTGGAGATAGTTTCTGAACGACAAAAAAGTGCTCGCGACACACCGCTCGGACACCTCAACCGAGCGGTACCGTTTTCAAAAATCCGGGTATATATTGGCATGAAATGGGCTAAAATGGCCAGGAAATGCTCAAGAGGCCGCTCACCAGCCAGAATTCGGTCATTTTTTGCCATCTGACAACAATTGCTTGCAATAATAGGAAATGCTCAAGAGGCCGCTCACCAGCCAGAATTCGGTCATTTTTTGCCATCTGACAACAATTGCTTGCAATATCTACCTGGATTTTTGAAAAGGTGGCTCCTGAAGATTTGCCCATTTTGGCCGGAACGACACCGAAACCGGGTTTTTTGGACTCCCATGAGCCTAGAAACCACACGGGAGAGAAAAGAGAAGGGAGGGGAGAGAGGGGAGAAGAAAAAAGGACTGCTGGCACTCATAATTTTTATATTGCCTACTTTGGAGATAGTTTCTGAACGACAAAAAAGTGCTCGCGACACACCGCTCGGACACCTCAACCGAGCGGTACCGTTTTCAAAAATCCGGGTATATATTGGCATGAAATGGGCTAAAATGGCCAGGAAATGCTCAAGAGGCCACTCATCAGCCAGAATTCGGTCATTTTTTGCCATCTGACAACAATTGCTTGCAATATCTACCTGGATTTTTGAAAAGGTGGCTCCTGAAGATTTGCCCATTTTGGCCGGAACGACACCGAAACCGGGTTTTTTGGACTCCCATGAGCCTAGAAACCACACGGGAGAGAAAAGAGAAGGGAGGGGAGAGAGGGGAGAAGAAAAAAGGACTGCTGGCACTCATAATTTTTATATTGCCTACTTTGGAGATAGTTTCTGAACGACAAAAAAGTGCTCGCGACACACCGCTCGGACACCTCAACCGAGCGGTACCGTTTTCAAAAATCCGGGTATATATTGGCATGAAATGGGCTAAAATGGCCAGGAAATGCTCAAGAGGCCGCTCACCAGCCAGAATTCGGTCATTTTTTGCCATCTGACAACAATTGCTTGCAATATCTACCTGGATTTTTGAAAAGGTGGCTCCTGAAGATTTGCCCATTTTGGCCGGAACGACACCGAAACCGGGTTTTTTGGACTCCCATGAGCCTAGAAACCACACGGGAGAGAAAAGAGAAGGGAGGGGAGAGAGGGGAGAAGAAAAAAGGACTGCTGGCACTCATAATTTTTATATTGCCTACTTTGGAGATAGTTTCTGAACGACAAAAAAGTGCTCGCGACACACCGCTCGGACACCTCAACCGAGCGGTACCGTTTTCAAAAATCCGGGTATATATTGGCATGAAATGGGCTAAAATGGCCAGGAAATGCTCAAGAGGCCACTCATCAGCCAGAATTCGGTCATTTTTTGCCATCTGACAACAATTGCTTGCAATATCTACCTGGATTTTTGAAAAGGTGGCTCCTGAAGATTTGCCCATTTTGGCCGGAACGACACCGAAACCGGGTTTTTTGGACTCCCATGAGCCTAGAAACCACACGGGAGAGAAAAGAGAAGGGAGGGGAGAGAGGGGAGAAGAAAAAAGGACTGCTGGCACTCATAATTTTTATATTGCCTACTTTGGAGATAGTTTCTGAACGACAAAAAAGTGCTCGCGACACACCGCTCGGACACCTCAACCGAGCGGTACCGTTTTCAAAAATCCGGGTATATATTGGCATGAAATGGGCTAAAATGGCCAGGAAATGCTCAAGAGGCCGCTCACCAGCCAGAATTCGGTCATTTTTTGCCATCTGACAACAATTGCTTGCAATATCTACCTGGATTTTTGAAAAGGTGGCTCCTGAAGATTTGCCCATTTTGGCCGGAACGACACCGAAACCGGGTTTTTTGGACTCCCATGAGCCTAGAAACCACACGGGAGAGAAAAGAGAAGGGAGGGGAGAGAGGGGAGAAGAAAAAAGGACTGCTGGCACTCATAATTTTTATATTGCCTACTTTGGAGATAGTTTCTGAACGACAAAAAAGTGCTCGCGACACACCGCTCGGACACCTCAACCGAGCGGTACCGTTTTCAAAAATCCGGGTATATATTGGCATGAAATGGGCTAAAATGGCCAGGAAATGCTCAAGAGGCCGCTCATCAGCCAGAATTCGGTCATTTTTTGCCATCTGACAACAATTGCTTGCAATATCTACCTGGATTTTTGAAAAGGTGGCTCCTGAAGATTTGCCCATTTTGGCCGGAACGACACCGAAACCGGGTTTTTTGGACTCCCATGAGCCTAGAAACCACACGGGAGAGAAAAGAGAAGGGAGGGGAGAGAGGGGAGAAGAAAAAAGGACTGCTGGCACTCATAATTTTTATATTGCCTACTTTGGAGATAGTTTCTGAACGACAAAAAAGTGCTCGCGACACACCGCTCGGACACCTCAACCGAGCGGTACCGTTTTCAAAAATCCGGGTATATATTGGCATGAAATGGGCTAAAATGGCCAGGAAATGCTCAAGAGGCCGCTCACCAGCCAGAATTCGGTCATTTTTTGCCATCTGACAACAATTGCTTGCAATATCTACCTGGATTTTTGAAAAGGTGGCTCCTGAAGATTTGCCCATTTTGGCCGGAACGACACCGAAACCGGGTTTTTTGGACTCCCATGAGCCTAGAAACCACACGGGAGAGAAAAGAGAAGGGAGGGGAGAGAGGGGAGAAGAAAAAAGGACTGCTGGCACTCATAATTTTTATATTGCCTACTTTGGAGATAGTTTCTGAACGACAAAAAAGTGCTCGCGACACACCGCTCGGACACCTCAACCGAGCGGTACCGTTTTCAAAAATCCGGGTATATATTGGCATGAAATGGGCTAAAATGGCCAGGAAATGCTCAAGAGGCCGCTCACCAGCCAGAATTCGGTCATTTTTTGCCATCTGACAACAATTGCTTGCAATATCTACCTGGATTTTTGAAAAGGTGGCTCCTGAAGATTTGCCCATTTTGGCCGGAACGACACCGAAACCGGGTTTTTTGGACTCCCATGAGCCTAGAAACCACACGGGAGAGAAAAGAGAAGGGAGGGGAGAGAGGGGAGAAGAAAAAAGGACTGCTGGCACTCATAATTTTTATATTGCCTACTTTGGAGATAGTTTCTGAACGACAAAAAAGTGCTCGCGACACACCGCTCGGACACCTCAACCGAGCGGTACCGTTTTCAAAAATCCGGGTATATATTGGCATGAAATGGGCTAAAATGGCCAGGAAATGCTCAAGAGGCCACTCATCAGCCAGAATTCGGTCATTTTTTGCCATCTGACAACAATTGCTTGCAATATCTACCTGGATTTTTGAAAAGGTGGCTCCTGAAGATTTGCCCATTTTGGCCGGAACGACACCGAAACCGGGTTTTTTGGACTCCCATGAGCCTAGAAACCACACGGGAGAGAAAAGAGAAGGGAGGGGAGAGAGGGGAGAAGAAAAAAGGACTGCTGGCACTCATAATTTTTATATTGCCTACTTTGGAGATAGTTTCTGAACGACAAAAAAGTGCTCGCGACACACCGCTCGGACACCTCAACCGAGCGGTACCGTTTTCAAAAATCCGGGTATATATTGGCATGAAATGGGCTAAAATGGCCAGGAAATGCTCAAGAGGCCGCTCACCAGCCAGAATTCGGTCATTTTTTGCCATCTGACAACAATTGCTTGCAATATCTACCTGGATTTTTGAAAAGGTGGCTCCTGAAGATTTGCCCATTTTGGCCGGAACGACACCGAAACCGGGTTTTTTGGACTCCCATGAGCCTAGAAACCACACGGGAGAGAAAAGAGAAGGGAGGGGAGAGAGGGGAGAAGAAAAAAGGACTGCTGGCACTCATAATTTTTATATTGCCTACTTTGGAGATAGTTTCTGAACGACAAAAAAGTGCTCGCGACACACCGCTCGGACACCTCAACCGAGCGGTACCGTTTTCAAAAATCCGGGTATATATTGGCATGAAATGGGCTAAAATGGCCAGGAAATGCTCAAGAGGCCACTCATCAGCCAGAATTCGGTCATTTTTTGCCATCTGACAACAATTGCTTGCAATATCTACCTGGATTTTTGAAAAGGTGGCTCCTGAAGATTTGCCCATTTTGGCCGGAACGACACCGAAACCGGGTTTTTTGGACTCCCATGAGCCTAGAAACCACACGGGAGAGAAAAGAGAAGGGAGGGGAGAGAGGGGAGAAGAAAAAAGGACTGCTGGCACTCATAATTTTTATATTGCCTACTTTGGAGATAGTTTCTGAACGACAAAAAAGTGCTCGCGACACACCGCTCGGACACCTCAACCGAGCGGTACCGTTTTCAAAAATCCGGGTATATATTGGCATGAAATGGGCTAAAATGGCCAGGAAATGCTCAAGAGGCCGCTCACCAGCCAGAATTCGGTCATTTTTTGCCATCTGACAACAATTGCTTGCAATATCTACCTGGATTTTTGAAAAGGTGGCTCCTGAAGATTTGCCCATTTTGGCCGGAACGACACCGAAACCGGGTTTTTTGGACTCCCATGAGCCTAGAAACCACACGGGAGAGAAAAGAGAAGGGAGGGGAGAGAGGGGAGAAGAAAAAAGGACTGCTGGCACTCATAATTTTTATATTGCCTACTTTGGAGATAGTTTCTGAACGACAAAAAAGTGCTCGCGACACACCGCTCGGACACCTCAACCGAGCGGTACCGTTTTCAAAAATCCGGGTATATATTGGCATGAAATGGGCTAAAATGGCCAGGAAATGCTCAAGAGGCCACTCATCAGCCAGAATTCGGTCATTTTTTGCCATCTGACAACAATTGCTTGCAATATCTACCTGGATTTTTGAAAAGGTGGCTCCTGAAGATTTGCCCATTTTGGCCGGAACGACACCGAAACCGGGTTTTTTGGACTCCCATGAGCCTAGAAACCACACGGGAGAGAAAAGAGAAGGGAGGGGAGAGAGGGGAGAAGAAAAAAGGACTGCTGGCACTCATAATTTTTATATTGCCTACTTTGGAGATAGTTTCTGAACGACAAAAAAGTGCTCGCGACACACCGCTCGGACACCTCAACCGAGCGGTACCGTTTTCAAAAATCCGGGTATATATTGGCATGAAATGGGCTAAAATGGCCAGGAAATGCTCAAGAGGCCGCTCACCAGCCAGAATTCGGTCATTTTTTGCCATCTGACAACAATTGCTTGCAATATCTACCTGGATTTTTGAAAAGGTGGCTCCTGAAGATTTGCCCATTTTGGCCGGAACGACACCGAAACCGGGTTTTTTGGACTCCCATGAGCCTAGAAACCACACGGGAGAGAAAAGAGAAGGGAGGGGAGAGAGGGGAGAAGAAAAAAGGACTGCTGGCACTCATAATTTTTATATTGCCTACTTTGGAGATAGTTTCTGAACGACAAAAAAGTGCTCGCGACACACCGCTCGGACACCTCAACCGAGCGGTACCGTTTTCAAAAATCCGGGTATATATTGGCATGAAATGGGCTAAAATGGCCAGGAAATGCTCAAGAGGCCACTCATCAGCCAGAATTCGGTCATTTTTTGCCATCTGACAACAATTGCTTGCAATATCTACCTGGATTTTTGAAAAGGTGGCTCCTGAAGATTTGCCCATTTTGGCCGGAACGACACCGAAACCGGGTTTTTTGGACTCCCATGAGCCTAGAAACCACACGGGAGAGAAAAGAGAAGGGAGGGGAGAGAGGGGAGAAGAAAAAAGGACTGCTGGCACTCATAATTTTTATATTGCCTACTTTGGAGATAGTTTCTGAACGACAAAAAAGTGCTCGCGACACACCGCTCGGACACCTCAACCGAGCGGTACCGTTTTCAAAAATCCGGGTATATATTGGCATGAAATGGGCTAAAATGGCCAGGAAATGCTCAAGAGGCCGCTCACCAGCCAGAATTTGGTCATTTTTTGCCATCTGACAACAATTGCTTGCAATATCTACCTGGATTTTTGAAAAGGTGGCTCCTGAAGATTTGCCCATTTTGGCCGGAACGACACCGAAACCGGGTTTTTTGGACTCCCATGAGCCTAGAAACCACACGGGAGAGAAAAGAGAAGGGAGGGGAGAGAGGGGAGAAGAAAAAAGGACTGCTGGCACTCATAATTTTTATATTGCCTACTTTGGAGATAGTTTCTGAACGACAAAAAAGTGCTCGCGACACACCGCTCGGACACCTCAACCGAGCGGTACCGTTTTCAAAAATCCGGGTATATATTGGCATGAAATGGGCTAAAATGGCCAGGAAATGCTCAAGAGGCCGCTCACCAGCCAGAATTCGGTCATTTTTTGCCATCTGACAACAATTGCTTGCAATATCTACCTGGATTTTTGAAAAGGTGGCTCCTGAAGATTTGCCCATTTTGGCCGGAACGACACCGAAACCGGGTTTTTTGGACTCCCATGAGCCTAGAAACCACACGGGAGAGAAAAGAGAAGGGAGGGGAGAGAGGGGAGAAGAAAAAAGGACTGCTGGCACTCATAATTTTTATATTGCCTACTTTGGAGATAGTTTCTGAACGACAAAAAAGTGCTCGCGACACACCGCTCGGACACCGCAACCGAGCGGTACCGTTTTCAAAAATCCGGGTATATATTGGCATGAAATGGGCTAAAATGGCCAGGAAATGCTCAAGAGGCCGCTCACCAGCCAGAATTCGGTCATTTTTTGCCATCTGACAACAATTGCTTGCAATATCTACCCGGATTTTTGAAAAGGTGGCTCCTGAAGATTTGCCCATTTTGGCCGGAACGACACCGAAACCGGGTTTTTTGGACTCCCATGAGCCTAGAAACCACACGGGAGAGAAAAGAGAAGGGAGGGGAGAGAGGGGAGAAGAAAAAAGGACTGCTGGCACTCATAATTTTTATATTGCCTACTTTGGAGATAGTTTCTGAACGACAAAAAAGTGCTCGCGACACACCGCTCGGACACCTCAACCGAGCGGTACCGTTTTCAAAAATCCGGGTATATATTGGCATGAAATGGGCTAAAATGGCCAGGAAATGCTCAAGAGGCCACTCATCAGCCAGAATTCGGTCATTTTTTGCCATCTGACAACAATTGCTTGCAATATCTACCTGGATTTTTGAAAAGGTGGCTCCTGAAGATTTGCCCATTTTGGCCGGAACGACACCGAAACCGGGTTTTTTGGACTCCCATGAGCCTAGAAACCACACGGGAGAGAAAAGAGAAGGGAGGGGAGAGAGGGGAGAAGAAAAAAGGACTGCTGGCACTCATAATTTTTATATTGCCTACTTTGGAGATAGTTTCTGAACGACAAAAAAGTGCTCGCGACACACCGCTCGGACACCTCAACCGAGCGGTACCGTTTTCAAAAATCCGGGTATATATTGGCATGAAATGGGCTAAAATGGCCAGGAAATGCTCAAGAGGCCGCTCACCAGCCAGAATTCGGTCATTTTTTGCCATCTGACAACAATTGCTTGCAATAATAGGAAATGCTCAAGAGGCCGCTCACCAGCCAGAATTCGGTCATTTTTTGCCATCTGACAACAATTGCTTGCAATATCTACCTGGATTTTTGAAAAGGTGGCTCCTGAAGATTTGCCCATTTTGGCCGGAACGACACCGAAACCGGGTTTTTTGGACTCCCATGAGCCTAGAAACCACACGGGAGAGAAAAGAGAAGGGAGGGGAGAGAGGGGAGAAGAAAAAAGGACTGCTGGCACTCATAATTTTTATATTGCCTACTTTGGAGATAGTTTCTGAACGACAAAAAAGTGCTCGCGACACACCGCTCGGACACCTCAACCGAGCGGTACCGTTTTCAAAAATCCGGGTATATATTGGCATGAAATGGGCTAAAATGGCCAGGAAATGCTCAAGAGGCCACTCATCAGCCAGAATTCGGTCATTTTTTGCCATCTGACAACAATTGCTTGCAATATCTACCTGGATTTTTGAAAAGGTGGCTCCTGAAGATTTGCCCATTTTGGCCGGAACGACACCGAAACCGGGTTTTTTGGACTCCCATGAGCCTAGAAACCACACGGGAGAGAAAAGAGAAGGGAGGGGAGAGAGGGGAGAAGAAAAAAGGACTGCTGGCACTCATAATTTTTATATTGCCTACTTTGGAGATAGTTTCTGAACGACAAAAAAGTGCTCGCGACACACCGCTCGGACACCTCAACCGAGCGGTACCGTTTTCAAAAATCCGGGTATATATTGGCATGAAATGGGCTAAAATGGCCAGGAAATGCTCAAGAGGCCGCTCACCAGCCAGAATTCGGTCATTTTTTGCCATCTGACAACAATTGCTTGCAATATCTACCTGGATTTTTGAAAAGGTGGCTCCTGAAGATTTGCCCATTTTGGCCGGAACGACACCGAAACCGGGTTTTTTGGACTCCCATGAGCCTAGAAACCACACGGGAGAGAAAAGAGAAGGGAGGGGAGAGAGGGGAGAAGAAAAAAGGACTGCTGGCACTCATAATTTTTATATTGCCTACTTTGGAGATAGTTTCTGAACGACAAAAAAGTGCTCGCGACACACCGCTCGGACACCTCAACCGAGCGGTACCGTTTTCAAAAATCCGGGTATATATTGGCATGAAATGGGCTAAAATGGCCAGGAAATGCTCAAGAGGCCACTCATCAGCCAGAATTCGGTCATTTTTTGCCATCTGACAACAATTGCTTGCAATATCTACCTGGATTTTTGAAAAGGTGGCTCCTGAAGATTTGCCCATTTTGGCCGGAACGACACCGAAACCGGGTTTTTTGGACTCCCATGAGCCTAGAAACCACACGGGAGAGAAAAGAGAAGGGAGGGGAGAGAGGGGAGAAGAAAAAAGGACTGCTGGCACTCATAATTTTTATATTGCCTACTTTGGAGATAGTTTCTGAACGACAAAAAAGTGCTCGCGACACACCGCTCGGACACCTCAACCGAGCGGTACCGTTTTCAAAAATCCGGGTATATATTGGCATGAAATGGGCTAAAATGGCCAGGAAATGCTCAAGAGGCCGCTCACCAGCCAGAATTCGGTCATTTTTTGCCATCTGACAACAATTGCTTGCAATATCTACCTGGATTTTTGAAAAGGTGGCTCCTGAAGATTTGCCCATTTTGGCCGGAACGACACCGAAACCGGG
The DNA here is from genome assembly GCA_964017195.1 of Siderastrea radians. Lineage (NCBI taxonomy): Eukaryota > Metazoa > Cnidaria > Anthozoa > Scleractinia > Rhizangiidae > Siderastrea > Siderastrea radians. Next base: position 52,311 of record CAXHKT010000418.1, read on the forward strand.
TTTTTTGGACTCCCATGAGCCTAGAAACCACACGGGAGAGAAAAGAGAAGGGAGGGGAGAGAGGGGAGAAGAAAAAAGGACTGCTGGCACTCATAATTTTTATATTGCCTACTTTGGAGATAGTTTCTGAACGACAAAAAAGTGCTCGCGACACACCGCTCGGACACCTCAACCGAGCGGTACCGTTTTCAAAAATCCGGGTATATATTGGCATGAAATGGGCTAAAATGGCCAGGAAATGCTCAAGAGGCCACTCATCAGCCAGAATTCGGTCATTTTTTGCCATCTGACAACAATTGCTTGCAATATCTACCTGGATTTTTGAAAAGGTGGCTCCTGAAGATTTGCCCATTTTGGCCGGAACGACACCGAAACCGGGTTTTTTGGACTCCCATGAGCCTAGAAACCACACGGGAGAGAAAAGAGAAGGGAGGGGAGAGAGGGGAGAAGAAAAAAGGACTGCTGGCACTCATAATTTTTATATTGCCTACTTTGGAGATAGTTTCTGAACGACAAAAAAGTGCTCGCGACACACCGCTCGGACACCTCAACCGAGCGGTACCGTTTTCAAAAATCCGGGTATATATTGGCATGAAATGGGCTAAAATGGCCAGGAAATGCTCAAGAGGCCGCTCACCAGCCAGAATTCGGTCATTTTTTGCCATCTGACAACAATTGCTTGCAATATCTACCTGGATTTTTGAAAAGGTGGCTCCTGAAGATTTGCCCATTTTGGCCGGAACGACACCGAAACCGGGTTTTTTGGACTCCCATGAGCCTAGAAACCACACGGGAGAGAAAAGAGAAGGGAGGGGAGAGAGGGGAGAAGAAAAAAGGACTGCTGGCACTCATAATTTTTATATTGCCTACTTTGGAGATAGTTTCTGAACGACAAAAAAGTGCTCGCGACACACCGCTCGGACACCTCAACCGAGCGGTACCGTTTTCAAAAATCCGGGTATATATTGGCATGAAATGGGCTAAAATGGCCAGGAAATGCTCAAGAGGCCACTCATCAGCCAGAATTCGGTCATTTTTTGCCATCTGACAACAATTGCTTGCAATATCTACCTGGATTTTTGAAAAGGTGGCTCCTGAAGATTTGCCCATTTTGGCCGGAACGACACCGAAACCGGGTTTTTTGGACTCCCATGAGCCTAGAAACCACACGGGAGAGAAAAGAGAAGGGAGGGGAGAGAGGGGAGAAGAAAAAAGGACTGCTGGCACTCATAATTTTTATATTGCCTACTTTGGAGATAGTTTCTGAACGACAAAAAAGTGCTCGCGACACACCGCTCGGACACCTCAACCGAGCGGTACCGTTTTCAAAAATCCGGGTATATATTGGCATGAAATGGGCTAAAATGGCCAGGAAATGCTCAAGAGGCCGCTCACCAGCCAGAATTCGGTCATTTTTTGCCATCTGACAACAATTGCTTGCAATATCTACCTGGATTTTTGAAAAGGTGGCTCCTGAAGATTTGCCCATTTTGGCCGGAACGACACCGAAACCGGGTTTTTTGGACTCCCATGAGCCTAGAAACCACACGGGAGAGAAAAGAGAAGGGAGGGGAGAGAGGGGAGAAGAAAAAAGGACTGCTGGCACTCATAATTTTTATATTGCCTACTTTGGAGATAGTTTCTGAACGACAAAAAAGTGCTCGCGACACACCGCTCGGACACCTCAACCGAGCGGTACCGTTTTCAAAAATCCGGGTATATATTGGCATGAAATGGGCTAAAATGGCCAGGAAATGCTCAAGAGGCCACTCATCAGCCAGAATTCGGTCATTTTTTGCCATCTGACAACAATTGCTTGCAATATCTACCTGGATTTTTGAAAAGGTGGCTCCTGAAGATTTGCCCATTTTGGCCGGAACGACACCGAAACCGGGTTTTTTGGACTCCCATGAGCCTAGAAACCACACGGGAGAGAAAAGAGAAGGGAGGGGAGAGAGGGGAGAAGAAAAAAGGACTGCTGGCACTCATAATTTTTATATTGCCTACTTTGGAGATAGTTTCTGAACGACAAAAAAGTGCTCGCGACACACCGCTCGGACACCGCAACCGAGCGGTACCGTTTTCAAAAATCCGGGTATATATTGGCATGAAATGGGCTAAAATGGCCAGGAAATGCTCAAGAGGCCGCTCACCAGCCAGAATTCGGTCATTTTTTGCCATCTGACAACAATTGCTTGCAATATCTACCCGGATTTTTGAAAAGGTGGCTCCTGAAGATTTGCCCATTTTGGCCGGAACGACACCGAAACCGGGTTTTTTGGACTCCCATGAGCCTAGAAACCACACGGGAGAGAAAAGAGAAGGGAGGGGAGAGAGGGGAGAAGAAAAAAGGACTGCTGGCACTCATAATTTTTATATTGCCTACTTTGGAGATAGTTTCTGAACGACAAAAAAGTGCTCGCGACACACCGCTCGGACACCTCAACCGAGCGGTACCGTTTTCAAAAATCCGGGTATATATTGGCATGAAATGGGCTAAAATGGCCAGGAAATGCTCAAGAGGCCACTCATCAGCCAGAATTCGGTCATTTTTTGCCATCTGACAACAATTGCTTGCAATATCTACCTGGATTTTTGAAAAGGTGGCTCCTGAAGATTTGCCCATTTTGGCCGGAACGACACCGAAACCGGGTTTTTTGGACTCCCATGAGCCTAGAAACCACACGGGAGAGAAAAGAGAAGGGAGGGGAGAGAGGGGAGAAGAAAAAAGGACTGCTGGCACTCATAATTTTTATATTGCCTACTTTGGAGATAGTTTCTGAACGACAAAAAAGTGCTCGCGACACACCGCTCGGACACCTCAACCGAGCGGTACCGTTTTCAAAAATCCGGGTATATATTGGCATGAAATGGGCTAAAATGGCCAGGAAATGCTCAAGAGGCCACTCATCAGCCAGAATTCGGTCATTTTTTGCCATCTGACAACAATTGCTTGCAATATCTACCTGGATTTTTGAAAAGGTGGCTCCTGAAGATTTGCCCATTTTGGCCGGAACGACACCGAAACCGGGTTTTTTGGACTCCCATGAGCCTAGAAACCACACGGGAGAGAAAAGAGAAGGGAGGGGAGAGAGGGGAGAAGAAAAAAGGACTGCTGGCACTCATAATTTTTATATTGCCTACTTTGGAGATAGTTTCTGAACGACAAAAAAGTGCTCGCGACACACCGCTCGGACACCTCAACCGAGCGGTACCGTTTTCAAAAATCCGGGTATATATTGGCATGAAATGGGCTAAAATGGCCAGGAAATGCTCAAGAGGCCGCTCACCAGCCAGAATTCGGTCATTTTTTGCCATCTGACAACAATTGCTTGCAATATCTACCTGGATTTTTGAAAAGGTGGCTCCTGAAGATTTGCCCATTTTGGCCGGAACGACACCGAAACCGGGTTTTTTGGACTCCCATGAGCCTAGAAACCACACGGGAGAGAAAAGAGAAGGGAGGGGAGAGAGGGGAGAAGAAAAAAGGACTGCTGGCACTCATAATTTTTATATTGCCTACTTTGGAGATAGTTTCTGAACGACAAAAAAGTGCTCGCGACACACCGCTCGGACACCTCAACCGAGCGGTACCGTTTTCAAAAATCCGGGTATATATTGGCATGAAATGGGCTAAAATGGCCAGGAAATGCTCAAGAGGCCACTCATCAGCCAGAATTCGGTCATTTTTTGCCATCTGACAACAATTGCTTGCAATATCTACCTGGATTTTTGAAAAGGTGGCTCCTGAAGATTTGCCCATTTTGGCCGGAACGACACCGAAACCGGGTTTTTTGGACTCCCATGAGCCTAGAAACCACACGGGAGAGAAAAGAGAAGGGAGGGGAGAGAGGGGAGAAGAAAAAAGGACTGCTGGCACTCATAATTTTTATATTGCCTACTTTGGAGATAGTTTCTGAACGACAAAAAAGTGCTCGCGACACACCGCTCGGACACCTCAACCGAGCGGTACCGTTTTCAAAAATCCGGGTATATATTGGCATGAAATGGGCTAAAATGGCCAGGAAATGCTCAAGAGGCCACTCATCAGCCAGAATTCGGTCATTTTTTGCCATCTGACAACAATTGCTTGCAATATCTACCTGGATTTTTGAAAAGGTGGCTCCTGAAGATTTGCCCATTTTGGCCGGAACGACACCGAAACCGGGTTTTTTGGACTCCCATGAGCCTAGAAACCACACGGGAGAGAAAAGAGAAGGGAGGGGAGAGAGGGGAGAAGAAAAAAGGACTGCTGGCACTCATAATTTTTATATTGCCTACTTTGGAGATAGTTTCTGAACGACAAAAAAGTGCTCGCGACACACCGCTCGGACACCTCAACCGAGCGGTACCGTTTTCAAAAATCCGGGTATATATTGGCATGAAATGGGCTAAAATGGCCAGGAAATGCTCAAGAGGCCGCTCACCAGCCAGAATTCGGTCATTTTTTGCCATCTGACAACAATTGCTTGCAATATCTACCTGGATTTTTGAAAAGGTGGCTCCTGAAGATTTGCCCATTTTGGCCGGAACGACACCGAAACCGGGTTTTTTGGACTCCCATGAGCCTAGAAACCACACGGGAGAGAAAAGAGAAGGGAGGGGAGAGAGGGGAGAAGAAAAAAGGACTGCTGGCACTCATAATTTTTATATTGCCTACTTTGGAGATAGTTTCTGAACGACAAAAAAGTGCTCGCGACACACCGCTCGGACACCTCAACCGAGCGGTACCGTTTTCAAAAATCCGGGTATATATTGGCATGAAATGGGCTAAAATGGCCAGGAAATGCTCAAGAGGCCACTCATCAGCCAGAATTCGGTCATTTTTTGCCATCTGACAACAATTGCTTGCAATATCTACCTGGATTTTTGAAAAGGTGGCTCCTGAAGATTTGCCCATTTTGGCCGGAACGACACCGAAACCGGGTTTTTTGGACTCCCATGAGCCTAGAAACCACACGGGAGAGAAAAGAGAAGGGAGGGGAGAGAGGGGAGAAGAAAAAAGGACTGCTGGCACTCATAATTTTTATATTGCCTACTTTGGAGATAGTTTCTGAACGACAAAAAAGTGCTCGCGACACACCGCTCGGACACCGCAACCGAGCGGTACCGTTTTCAAAAATCCGGGTATATATTGGCATGAAATGGGCTAAAATGGCCAGGAAATGCTCAAGAGGCCGCTCACCAGCCAGAATTCGGTCATTTTTTGCCATCTGACAACAATTGCTTGCAATATCTACCCGGATTTTTGAAAAGGTGGCTCCTGAAGATTTGCCCATTTTGGCCGGAACGACACCGAAACCGGGTTTTTTGGACTCCCATGAGCCTAGAAACCACACGGGAGAGAAAAGAGAAGGGAGGGGAGAGAGGGGAGAAGAAAAAAGGACTGCTGGCACTCATAATTTTTATATTGCCTACTTTGGAGATAGTTTCTGAACGACAAAAAAGTGCTCGCGACACACCGCTCGGACACCTCAACCGAGCGGTACCGTTTTCAAAAATCCGGGTATATATTGGCATGAAATGGGCTAAAATGGCCAGGAAATGCTCAAGAGGCCACTCATCAGCCAGAATTCGGTCATTTTTTGCCATCTGACAACAATTGCTTGCAATATCTACCTGGATTTTTGAAAAGGTGGCTCCTGAAGATTTGCCCATTTTGGCCGGAACGACACCGAAACCGGGTTTTTTGGACTCCCATGAGCCTAGAAACCACACGGGAGAGAAAAGAGAAGGGAGGGGAGAGAGGGGAGAAGAAAAAAGGACTGCTGGCACTCATAATTTTTATATTGCCTACTTTGGAGATAGTTTCTGAACGACAAAAAAGTGCTCGCGACACACCGCTCGGACACCTCAACCGAGCGGTACCGTTTTCAAAAATCCGGGTATATATTGGCATGAAATGGGCTAAAATGGCCAGGAAATGCTCAAGAGGCCACTCATCAGCCAGAATTCGGTCATTTTTTGCCATCTGACAACAATTGCTTGCAATATCTACCTGGATTTTTGAAAAGGTGGCTCCTGAAGATTTGCCCATTTTGGCCGGAACGACACCGAAACCGGGTTTTTTGGACTCCCATGAGCCTAGAAACCACACGGGAGAGAAAAGAGAAGGGAGGGGAGAGAGGGGAGAAGAAAAAAGGACTGCTGGCACTCATAATTTTTATATTGCCTACTTTGGAGATAGTTTCTGAACGACAAAAAAGTGCTCGCGACACACCGCTCGGACACCTCAACCGAGCGGTACCGTTTTCAAAAATCCGGGTATATATTGGCATGAAATGGGCTAAAATGGCCAGGAAATGCTCAAGAGGCCGCTCACCAGCCAGAATTCGGTCATTTTTTGCCATCTGACAACAATTGCTTGCAATATCTACCTGGATTTTTGAAAAGGTGGCTCCTGAAGATTTGCCCATTTTGGCCGGAACGACACCGAAACCGGGTTTTTTGGACTCCCATGAGCCTAGAAACCACACGGGAGAGAAAAGAGAAGGGAGGGGAGAGAGGGGAGAAGAAAAAAGGACTGCTGGCACTCATAATTTTTATATTGCCTACTTTGGAGATAGTTTCTGAACGACAAAAAAGTGCTCGCGACACACCGCTCGGACACCTCAACCGAGCGGTACCGTTTTCAAAAATCCGGGTATATATTGGCATGAAATGGGCTAAAATGGCCAGGAAATGCTCAAGAGGCCACTCATCAGCCAGAATTCGGTCATTTTTTGCCATCTGACAACAATTGCTTGCAATATCTACCTGGATTTTTGAAAAGGTGGCTCCTGAAGATTTGCCCATTTTGGCCGGAACGACACCGAAACCGGGTTTTTTGGACTCCCATGAGCCTAGAAACCACACGGGAGAGAAAAGAGAAGGGAGGGGAGAGAGGGGAGAAGAAAAAAGGACTGCTGGCACTCATAATTTTTATATTGCCTACTTTGGAGATAGTTTCTGAACGACAAAAAAGTGCTCGCGACACACCGCTCGGACACCGCAACCGAGCGGTACCGTTTTCAAAAATCCGGGTATATATTGGCATGAAATGGGCTAAAATGGCCAGGAAATGCTCAAGAGGCCGCTCACCAGCCAGAATTCGGTCATTTTTTGCCATCTGACAACAATTGCTTGCAATATCTACCCGGATTTTTGAAAAGGTGGCTCCTGAAGATTTGCCCATTTTGGCCGGAACGACACCGAAACCGGGTTTTTTGGACTCCCATGAGCCTAGAAACCACACGGGAGAGAAAAGAGAAGGGAGGGGAGAGAGGGGAGAAGAAAAAAGGACTGCTGGCACTCATAATTTTTATATTGCCTACTTTGGAGATAGTTTCTGAACGACAAAAAAGTGCTCGCGACACACCGCTCGGACACCTCAACCGAGCGGTACCGTTTTCAAAAATCCGGGTATATATTGGCATGAAATGGGCTAAAATGGCCAGGAAATGCTCAAGAGGCCACTCATCAGCCAGAATTCGGTCATTTTTTGCCATCTGACAACAATTGCTTGCAATATCTACCTGGATTTTTGAAAAGGTGGCTCCTGAAGATTTGCCCATTTTGGCCGGAACGACACCGAAACCGGGTTTTTTGGACTCCCATGAGCCTAGAAACCACACGGGAGAGAAAAGAGAAGGGAGGGGAGAGAGGGGAGAAGAAAAAAGGACTGCTGGCACTCATAATTTTTATATTGCCTACTTTGGAGATAGTTTCTGAACGACAAAAAAGTGCTCGCGACACACCGCTCGGACACCTCAACCGAGCGGTACCGTTTTCAAAAATCCGGGTATATATTGGCATGAAATGGGCTAAAATGGCCAGGAAATGCTCAAGAGGCCACTCATCAGCCAGAATTCGGTCATTTTTTGCCATCTGACAACAATTGCTTGCAATATCTACCTGGATTTTTGAAAAGGTGGCTCCTGAAGATTTGCCCATTTTGGCCGGAACGACACCGAAACCGGGTTTTTTGGACTCCCATGAGCCTAGAAACCACACGGGAGAGAAAAGAGAAGGGAGGGGAGAGAGGGGAGAAGAAAAAAGGACTGCTGGCACTCATAATTTTTATATTGCCTACTTTGGAGATAGTTTCTGAACGACAAAAAAGTGCTCGCGACACACCGCTCGGACACCTCAACCGAGCGGTACCGTTTTCAAAAATCCGGGTATATATTGGCATGAAATGGGCTAAAATGGCCAGGAAATGCTCAAGAGGCCACTCATCAGCCAGAATTCGGTCATTTTTTGCCATCTGACAACAATTGCTTGCAATATCTACCTGGATTTTTGAAAAGGTGGCTCCTGAAGATTTGCCCATTTTGGCCGGAACGACACCGAAACCGGGTTTTTTGGACTCCCATGAGCCTAGAAACCACACGGGAGAGAAAAGAGAAGGGAGGGGAGAGAGGGGAGAAGAAAAAAGGACTGCTGGCACTCATAATTTTTATATTGCCTACTTTGGAGATAGTTTCTGAACGACAAAAAAGTGCTCGCGACACACCGCTCGGACACCTCAACCGAGCGGTACCGTTTTCAAAAATCCGGGTATATATTGGCATGAAATGGGCTAAAATGGCCAGGAAATGCTCAAGAGGCCGCTCACCAGCCAGAATTCGGTCATTTTTTGCCATCTGACAACAATTGCTTGCAATATCTACCTGGATTTTTGAAAAGGTGGCTCCTGAAGATTTGCCCATTTTGGCCGGAACGACACCGAAACCGGGTTTTTTGGACTCCCATGAGCCTAGAAACCACACGGGAGAGAAAAGAGAAGGGAGGGGAGAGAGGGGAGAAGAAAAAAGGACTGCTGGCACTCATAATTTTTATATTGCCTACTTTGGAGATAGTTTCTGAACGACAAAAAAGTGCTCGCGACACACCGCTCGGACACCTCAACCGAGCGGTACCGTTTTCAAAAATCCGGGTATATATTGGCATGAAATGGGCTAAAATGGCCAGGAAATGCTCAAGAGGCCACTCATCAGCCAGAATTCGGTCATTTTTTGCCATCTGACAACAATTGCTTGCAATATCTACCTGGATTTTTGAAAAGGTGGCTCCTGAAGATTTGCCCATTTTGGCCGGAACGACACCGAAACCGGGTTTTTTGGACTCCCATGAGCCTAGAAACCACACGGGAGAGAAAAGAGAAGGGAGGGGAGAGAGGGGAGAAGAAAAAAGGACTGCTGGCACTCATAATTTTTATATTGCCTACTTTGGAGATAGTTTCTGAACGACAAAAAAGTGCTCGCGACACACCGCTCGGACACCTCAACCGAGCGGTACCGTTTTCAAAAATCCGGGTATATATTGGCATGAAATGGGCTAAAATGGCCAGGAAATGCTCAAGAGGCCGCTCACCAGCCAGAATTCGGTCATTTTTTGCCATCTGACAACAATTGCTTGCAATATCTACCTGGATTTTTGAAAAGGTGGCTCCTGAAGATTTGCCCATTTTGGCCGGAACGACACCGAAACCGGGTTTTTTGGACTCCCATGAGCCTAGAAACCACACGGGAGAGAAAAGAGAAGGGAGGGGAGAGAGGGGAGAAGAAAAAAGGACTGCTGGCACTCATAATTTTTATATTGCCTACTTTGGAGATAGTTTCTGAACGACAAAAAAGTGCTCGCGACACACCGCTCGGACACCTCAACCGAGCGGTACCGTTTTCAAAAATCCGGGTATATATTGGCATGAAATGGGCTAAAATGGCCAGGAAATGCTCAAGAGGCCGCTCATCAGCCAGAATTCGGTCATTTTTTGCCATCTGACAACAATTGCTTGCAATATCTACCTGGATTTTTGAAAAGGTGGCTCCTGAAGATTTGCCCATTTTGGCCGGAACGACACCGAAACCGGGTTTTTTGGACTCCCATGAGCCTAGAAACCACACGGGAGAGAAAAGAGAAGGGAGGGGAGAGAGGGGAGAAGAAAAAAGGACTGCTGGCACTCATAATTTTTATATTGCCTACTTTGGAGATAGTTTCTGAACGACAAAAAAGTGCTCGCGACACACCGCTCGGACACCTCAACCGAGCGGTACCGTTTTCAAAAATCCGGGTATATATTGGCATGAAATGGGCTAAAATGGCCAGGAAATGCTCAAGAGGCCGCTCACCAGCCAGAATTCGGTCATTTTTTGCCATCTGACAACAATTGCTTGCAATATCTACCTGGATTTTTGAAAAGGTGGCTCCTGAAGATTTGCCCATTTTGGCCGGAACGACACCGAAACCGGGTTTTTTGGACTCCCATGAGCCTAGAAACCACACGGGAGAGAAAAGAGAAGGGAGGGGAGAGAGGGGAGAAGAAAAAAGGACTGCTGGCACTCATAATTTTTATATTGCCTACTTTGGAGATAGTTTCTGAACGACAAAAAAGTGCTCGCGACACACCGCTCGGACACCTCAACCGAGCGGTACCGTTTTCAAAAATCCGGGTATATATTGGCATGAAATGGGCTAAAATGGCCAGGAAATGCTCAAGAGGCCGCTCACCAGCCAGAATTCGGTCATTTTTTGCCATCTGACAACAATTGCTTGCAATATCTACCTGGATTTTTGAAAAGGTGGCTCCTGAAGATTTGCCCATTTTGGCCGGAACGACACCGAAACCGGGTTTTTTGGACTCCCATGAGCCTAGAAACCACACGGGAGAGAAAAGAGAAGGGAGGGGAGAGAGGGGAGAAGAAAAAAGGACTGCTGGCACTCATAATTTTTATATTGCCTACTTTGGAGATAGTTTCTGAACGACAAAAAAGTGCTCGCGACACACCGCTCGGACACCTCAACCGAGCGGTACCGTTTTCAAAAATCCGGGTATATATTGGCATGAAATGGGCTAAAATGGCCAGGAAATGCTCAAGAGGCCACTCATCAGCCAGAATTCGGTCATTTTTTGCCATCTGACAACAATTGCTTGCAATATCTACCTGGATTTTTGAAAAGGTGGCTCCTGAAGATTTGCCCATTTTGGCCGGAACGACACCGAAACCGGGTTTTTTGGACTCCCATGAGCCTAGAAACCACACGGGAGAGAAAAGAGAAGGGAGGGGAGAGAGGGGAGAAGAAAAAAGGACTGCTGGCACTCATAATTTTTATATTGCCTACTTTGGAGATAGTTTCTGAACGACAAAAAAGTGCTCGCGACACACCGCTCGGACACCTCAACCGAGCGGTACCGTTTTCAAAAATCCGGGTATATATTGGCATGAAATGGGCTAAAATGGCCAGGAAATGCTCAAGAGGCCGCTCACCAGCCAGAATTCGGTCATTTTTTGCCATCTGACAACAATTGCTTGCAATATCTACCTGGATTTTTGAAAAGGTGGCTCCTGAAGATTTGCCCATTTTGGCCGGAACGACACCGAAACCGGGTTTTTTGGACTCCCATGAGCCTAGAAACCACACGGGAGAGAAAAGAGAAGGGAGGGGAGAGAGGGGAGAAGAAAAAAGGACTGCTGGCACTCATAATTTTTATATTGCCTACTTTGGAGATAGTTTCTGAACGACAAAAAAGTGCTCGCGACACACCGCTCGGACACCTCAACCGAGCGGTACCGTTTTCAAAAATCCGGGTATATATTGGCATGAAATGGGCTAAAATGGCCAGGAAATGCTCAAGAGGCCACTCATCAGCCAGAATTCGGTCATTTTTTGCCATCTGACAACAATTGCTTGCAATATCTACCTGGATTTTTGAAAAGGTGGCTCCTGAAGATTTGCCCATTTTGGCCGGAACGACACCGAAACCGGGTTTTTTGGACTCCCATGAGCCTAGAAACCACACGGGAGAGAAAAGAGAAGGGAGGGGAGAGAGGGGAGAAGAAAAAAGGACTGCTGGCACTCATAATTTTTATATTGCCTACTTTGGAGATAGTTTCTGAACGACAAAAAAGTGCTCGCGACACACCGCTCGGACACCTCAACCGAGCGGTACCGTTTTCAAAAATCCGGGTATATATTGGCATGAAATGGGCTAAAATGGCCAGGAAATGCTCAAGAGGCCGCTCACCAGCCAGAATTTGGTCATTTTTTGCCATCTGACAACAATTGCTTGCAATATCTACCTGGATTTTTGAAAAGGTGGCTCCTGAAGATTTGCCCATTTTGGCCGGAACGACACCGAAACCGGGTTTTTTGGACTCCCATGAGCCTAGAAACCACACGGGAGAGAAAAGAGAAGGGAGGGGAGAGAGGGGAGAAGAAAAAAGGACTGCTGGCACTCATAATTTTTATATTGCCTACTTTGGAGATAGTTTCTGAACGACAAAAAAGTGCTCGCGACACACCGCTCGGACACCTCAACCGAGCGGTACCGTTTTCAAAAATCCGGGTATATATTGGCATGAAATGGGCTAAAATGGCCAGGAAATGCTCAAGAGGCCGCTCACCAGCCAGAATTCGGTCATTTTTTGCCATCTGACAACAATTGCTTGCAATATCTACCTGGATTTTTGAAAAGGTGGCTCCTGAAGATTTGCCCATTTTGGCCGGAACGACACCGAAACCGGGTTTTTGGACTCCCATGAGCCTAGAAACCACACGGGAGAGAAAAGAGAAGGGAGGGGAGAGAGGGGAGAAGAAAAAAGGACTGCTGGCACTCATAATTTTTATATTGCCTACTTTGGAGATAGTTTCTGAACGACAAAAAAGTGCTCGCGACACACCGCTCGGACACCTCAACCGAGCGGTACCGTTTTCAAAAATCCGGGTATATATTGGCATGAAATGGGCTAAAATGGCCAGGAAATGCTCAAGAGGCCACTCATCAGCCAGAATTCGGTCATTTTTTGCCATCTGACAACAATTGCTTGCAATATCTACCTGGATTTTTGAAAAGGTGGCTCCTGAAGATTTGCCCATTTTGGCCGGAACGACACCGAAACCGGGTTTTTGGACTCCCATGAGCCTAGAAACCACACGGGAGAGAAAGAGAAGGGAGGGGAGAGAGGGGAGAAGAAAAAAGGACTGCTGGCACTCATAATTTTTATATTGCCTACTTTGGAGATAGTTTCTGAACGACAAAAAAGTGCTCGCGACACACCGCTCGGACACCTCAACCGAGCGGTACCGTTTTCAAAATCCGGGTATATATTGGCATGAAATGGGCTAAAATGGCCAGGAAATGCTCAAGAGGCCGCTCACCAGCCAGAATTCGGTCATTTTTTGCCATCTGACAACAATTGCTTGCAATATCTACCTGGATTTTTGAAAAGGTGGCTCCTGAAGATTTGCCCATTTTGGCCGGGAACGACACCGAAACCGGGTTTTTTGGACTCCCATGAGCCTAGAAACCACACGGGAGAGAAAAGAGAAGGGAGGGGAGAGAGGGGAGAAGAAAAAAGGACTGCTGGCACTCATAATTTTATATTGCCTACTTTGGAGATAGTTTCTGAACGACAAAAAAGTGCTCGCGACACACCGCTCGGACACCTCAACGAGCGGTACCGTTTTCAAAAATCCGGGTATATATTGGCATGAAATGGGCTAAAATGGCCAGGAAATGCTCAAGAGGCCACTCATCAGCCAGAATTCGGTCATTTTTTGCCATCTGACAACAATTGCTTGCAATATCTACCTGGATTTTTGAAAAGGTGGCTCCTGAAGATTTGCCCATTTTGGCCGGAACGACACCGAAACCGGGTTTTTTGGACTCCCATGAGCCTAGAAACCACACGGGAGAGAAAAGAGAAGGGAGGGGAGAGAGGGGAGAAGAAAAAGGACTGCTGGCACTCATAATTTTTATATTGCCTACTTTGGAGATAGTTTCTGAACGACAAAAAAGTGCTCGCGACACACCGCTCGGACACCTCAACCGAGCGGTACCGTTTTCAAAAATCCGGGTATATATTGGCATGAAATGGGCTAAAATGGCCATGGCCAGGAAATGCTCAAGAGGCCGCTCACCAGCCAGAATTTGGTCATTTTTTGCCATCTGACAACAATTGCTTGCAATATCTACCTGGATTTTTGAAAAGGTGGCTCCTGAAGATTTGCCCATTTTGGCCGGAACGACACCGAAACCGGGTTTTTTGGACTCCCATGAGCCTAGAAACCACACGGGAGAGAAAAGAGAAGGGAGGGGAGAGAGGGGAGAAGAAAAAAGGACTGCTGGCACTCATAATTTTTATATTGCCTACTTTGGAGATAGTTTCTGAACGACAAAAAAGTGCTCGCGACACACCGCTCGGACACCGCAACCGAGCGGTACCGTTTTCAAAAATCCGGGTATATATTGGCATGAAATGGGCTAAAATGGCCAGGAAATGCTCAAGAGGCCGCTCACCAGCCAGAATTCGGTCATTTTTTGCCATCTGACAACAATTGCTTGCAATATCTACCCGGATTTTTGAAAAGGTGGCTCCTGAAGATTTGCCCATTTTGGCCGGAACGACACCGAAACCGGGTTTTTTGGACTCCCATGAGCCTAGAAACCACACGGGAGAGAAAAGAGAAGGGAGGGGAGAGAGGGGAGAAGAAAAAAGGACTGCTGGCACTCATAATTTTTATATTGCCTACTTTGGAGATAGTTTCTGAACGACAAAAAAGTGCTCGCGACACACCGCTCGGACACCTCAACCGAGCGGTACCGTTTTCAAAAATCCGGGTATATATTGGCATGAAATGGGCTAAAATGGCCAGGAAATGCTCAAGAGGCCACTCATCAGCCAGAATTCGGTCATTTTTTGCCATCTGACAACAATTGCTTGCAATATCTACCTGGATTTTTGAAAAGGTGGCTCCTGAAGATTTGCCCATTTTGGCCGGAACGACACCGAAACCGGGTTTTTTGGACTCCCATGAGCCTAGAAACCACACGGGAGAGAAAAGAGAAGGGAGGGGAGAGAGGGGAGAAGAAAAAAGGACTGCTGGCACTCATAATTTTTATATTGCCTACTTTGGAGATAGTTTCTGAACGACAAAAAAGTGCTCGCGACACACCGCTCGGACACCTCAACCGAGCGGTACCGTTTTCAAAAATCCGGGTATATATTGGCATGAAATGGGCTAAAATGGCCAGGAAATGCTCAAGAGGCCACTCATCAGCCAGAATTCGGTCATTTTTTGCCATCTGACAACAATTGCTTGCAATATCTACCTGGATTTTTGAAAAGGTGGCTCCTGAAGATTTGCCCATTTTGGCCGGAAC
>CAXHKT010000419.1:0-78127 GCA_964017195.1 Siderastrea radians
AGAAAAAAAAGTTTATTGTGTAGAAAAGCGCGATATGTGCGAGCCTTAGGGAAAAAACCCCATTTTTGGCCTTCCCAGAGGCTAAAAAAGGTGTTGTTAACTGCGCAAGGCTGCGCAAGGCTGCGCACTGGCCTAATAATAACGCAAATCCCTTGGGGCTGTCAGAAAAAAAAGTTTATTGTGTAGAAAAGCGCGATATGTGCGAGCCTTAGGGAAAAAACCCCATTTTTGGCCTTCCCAGAGGCTAAAAAAGGTGTTGTTAACTGCGCAAGGCTGCGCAAGGCTGCGCACTGGCCTAATAATAACGCAAATCCCTTGGGGCTGTCAGAAAAAAAAGTTTATTGTGTAGAAAAGCGCGATATGTGCGAGCCTTAGGGAAAAAACCCCATTTTTGGCCTTCCCAGAGGCTAAAAAAGGTGTTGTTAACTGCGCAAGGCTGCGCAAGGCTGCGCACTGGCCCAATAATAATGCAAATCCCTCGGGGCTATCAGGAAAAAAAGTTTATTGAGTAGAAAGTCTGTGATTTTTTCCATAAGGTGGGAATTTCAGTTTTGAGAGGGGTGGGGTGGGTCCCTCAAAAAAGTGCTGGTTTTGGTGCAACGGCCCCAGCACAAAAGCACCCCAGATCCCGTTGCGGCACCAAAAAACATTCCATTTGGCACTATTTTTATCGAATTTGGCGATACTAAAAAGTGCTGCACTTTTTCAGGGCTTGAATTAGCCCCAAAAAGCAGAAAAAAGCTAATTGGCGCTCTCAGCTGCATGCACAAAGGTCCCAAATGCATTCAATCCCTCTGGGACCATCCGAAAAAAATTCCTTTTGTGCAAAAGCACAAAGAAGGCGCGATATGTGCGATCCTTAGGGAAAAAACCCCATTTTTGGCCTTCCCAGAGGCTAAAAAAGGTGTTGTTAACTGCGCAAGGCTGCGCAAGGCTGCGCACTGGCCTAATAATAACTCAAATCCCTTGGGGCTATCAGAAAAAAAAGTTTATTGTGTAGAAAAGCGCGATATGTGCGAGCCTTAGGGAAAAAACCCCATTTTTGGCCTTCCCAGAGGCTAAAAAAGGTGTTGTTAACTGCGCAAGGCTGCGCAAGGCTGCGCACTGGCCTAATAATAACGCAAATCCCTTGGGGCTGTCAGAAAAAAAAGTTTATTGTGTAGAAAAGCGCGATATGTGCGAGCCTTAGGGAAAAAACCCCATTTTTGGCCTTCCCAGAGGCTAAAAAAGGTGTTGTTAACTGCGCAAGGCTGCGCAAGGCTGCGCACTGGCCTAATAATAACGCAAATCCCTTGGGGCTGTCAGAAAAAAAAGTTTATTGTGTAGAAAAGCGCGATATGTGCGAGCCTTAGGGAAAAAACCCCATTTTTGGCCTTCCCAGAGGCTAAAAAAGGTGTTGTTAACTGCGCAAGGCTGCGCAAGGCTGCGCACTGGCCCAATAATAATGCAAATCCCTCGGGGCTATCAGGAAAAAAAGTTTATTGAGTAGAAAGTCTGTGATTTTTTCCATAAGGTGGGAATTTCAGTTTTGAGAGGGGTGGGGTGGGTCCCTCAAAAAAGTGCTGGTTTTGGTGCAACGGCCCCAGCACAAAAGCACCCCAGATCCCGTTGCGGCACCAAAAAACATTCCATTTGGCACTATTTTTATCGAATTTGGCGATACTAAAAAGTGCTGCACTTTTTCAGGGCTTGAATTAGCCCCAAAAAGCAGAAAAAAGCTAATTGGCGCTCTCAGCTGCATGCACAAAGGTCCCAAATGCATTCAATCCCTCTGGGACCATCCGAAAAAAATTCCTTTTGTGCAAAAGCACAAAGAAGGCGCGATATGTGCGATCCTTAGGGAAAAAACCCCATTTTTGGCCTTCCCAGAGGCTAAAAAAGGTGTTGTTAACTGCGCAAGGCTGCGCAAGGCTGCGCACTGGCCTAATAATAACTCAAATCCCTTGGGGCTATCAGAAAAAAAAGTTTATTGTGTAGAAAAGCGCGATATGTGCGAGCCTTAGGGAAAAAACCCCATTTTTGGCCTTCCCAGAGGCTAAAAAAGGTGTTGTTAACTGCGCAAGGCTGCGCAAGGCTGCGCACTGGCCTAATAATAACGCAAATCCCTTGGGGCTGTCAGAAAAAAAAGTTTATTGTGTAGAAAAGCGCGATATGTGCGAGCCTTAGGGAAAAAACCCCATTTTTGGCCTTCCCAGAGGCTAAAAAAGGTGTTGTTAACTGCGCAAGGCTGCGCAAGGCTGCGCAAGGCTGCGCACTGGCCCAATAATAATGCAAATCCCTCGGGGCTATCAGGAAAAAAAGTTTATTGAGTAGAAAGTCTGTGATTTTTTCCATAAGGTGGGAATTTCAGTTTTGAGAGGGGTGGGGTGGGTCCCTCAAAAAAGTGCTGGTTTTGGTGCAACGGCCCCAGCACAAAAGCACCCCAGATCCCGTTGCGGCACCAAAAAACATTCCATTTGGCACTATTTTTATCGAATTTGGCGATACTAAAAAGTGCTGCACTTTTTCAGGGCTTGAATTAGCCCCAAAAAGCAGAAAAAAGCTAATTGGCGCTCTCAGCTGCATGCACAAAGGTCCCAAATGCATTCAATCCCTCTGGGACCATCCGAAAAAAATTCCTTTTGTGCAAAAGCACAAAGAAGGCGCGATATGTGCGATCCTTAGGGAAAAAACCCCATTTTTGGCCTTCCCAGAGGCTAAAAAAGGTGTTGTTAACTGCGCAAGGCTGCGCAAGGCTGCGCACTGGCCTAATAATAACTCAAATCCCTTGGGGCTATCAGAAAAAAAAGTTTATTGTGTAGAAAAGCGCGATATGTGCGAGCCTTAGGGAAAAAACCCCATTTTTGGCCTTCCCAGAGGCTAAAAAAGGTGTTGTTAACTGCGCAAGGCTGCGCAAGGCTGCGCACTGGCCTAATAATAACGCAAATCCCTTGGGGCTGTCAGAAAAAAAAGTTTATTGTGTAGAAAAGCGCGATATGTGCGAGCCTTAGGGAAAAAACCCCATTTTTGGCCTTCCCAGAGGCTAAAAAAGGTGTTGTTAACTGCGCAAGGCTGCGCAAGGCTGCGCACTGGCCTAATAATAACGCAAATCCCTTGGGGCTGTCAGAAAAAAAAGTTTATTGTGTAGAAAAGCGCGATATGTGCGAGCCTTAGGGAAAAAACCCCATTTTTGGCCTTCCCAGAGGCTAAAAAAGGTGTTGTTAACTGCGCAAGGCTGCGCAAGGCTGCGCACTGGCCCAATAATAATGCAAATCCCTCGGGGCTATCAGGAAAAAAAGTTTATTGAGTAGAAAGTCTGTGATTTTTTCCATAAGGTGGGAATTTCAGTTTTGAGAGGGGTGGGGTGGGTCCCTCAAAAAAGTGCTGGTTTTGGTGCAACGGCCCCAGCACAAAAGCACCCCAGATCCCGTTGCGGCACCAAAAAACATTCCATTTGGCACTATTTTTATCGAATTTGGCGATACTAAAAAGTGCTGCACTTTTTCAGGGCTTGAATTAGCCCCAAAAAGCAGAAAAAAGCTAATTGGCGCTCTCAGCTGCATGCACAAAGGTCCCAAATGCATTCAATCCCTCTGGGACCATCCGAAAAAAATTCCTTTTGTGCAAAAGCACAAAGAAGGCGCGATATGTGCGATCCTTAGGGAAAAAACCCCATTTTTGGCCTTCCCAGAGGCTAAAAAAGGTGTTGTTAACTGCGCAAGGCTGCGCAAGGCTGCGCACTGGCCTAATAATAACTCAAATCCCTTGGGGCTATCAGAAAAAAAAGTTTATTGTGTAGAAAAGCGCGATATGTGCGAGCCTTAGGGAAAAAACCCCATTTTTGGCCTTCCCAGAGGCTAAAAAAGGTGTTGTTAACTGCGCAAGGCTGCGCAAGGCTGCGCACTGGCCTAATAATAACGCAAATCCCTTGGGGCTGTCAGAAAAAAAAGTTTATTGTGTAGAAAAGCGCGATATGTGCGAGCCTTAGGGAAAAAACCCCATTTTTGGCCTTCCCAGAGGCTAAAAAAGGTGTTGTTAACTGCGCAAGGCTGCGCAAGGCTGCGCACTGGCCCAATAATAATGCAAATCCCTCGGGGCTATCAGGAAAAAAAGTTTATTGAGTAGAAAGTCTGTGATTTTTTCCATAAGGTGGGAATTTCAGTTTTGAGAGGGGTGGGGTGGGTCCCTCAAAAAAGTGCTGGTTTTGGTGCAACGGCCCCAGCACAAAAGCACCCCAGATCCCGTTGCGGCACCAAAAAACATTCCATTTGGCACTATTTTTATCGAATTTGGCGATACTAAAAAGTGCTGCACTTTTTCAGGGCTTGAATTACCCCCAAAAAGCAGAAAAAAGCTAATTGGCGCTCTCAGCTGCATGCACAAAGGTCCCAAATGCATTCAATCCCTCTGGGACCATCCGAAAAAAATTCCTTTTGTGCAAAAGCACAAAGAAGGCGCGATATGTGCGATCCTTAGGGAAAAAACCCCATTTTTGGCCTTCCCAGAGGCTAAAAAAGGTGTTGTTAACTGCGCAAGGCTGCGCAAGGCTGCGCACTGGCCTAATAATAACTCAAATCCCTTGGGGCTATCAGAAAAAAAAGTTTATTGTGTAGAAAAGCGCGATATGTGCGAGCCTTAGGGAAAAAACCCCATTTTTGGCCTTCCCAGAGGCTAAAAAAGGTGTTGTTAACTGCGCAAGGCTGCGCAAGGCTGCGCACTGGCCTAATAATAACGCAAATCCCTTGGGGCTGTCAGAAAAAAAAGTTTATTGTGTAGAAAAGCGCGATATGTGCGAGCCTTAGGGAAAAAACCCCATTTTTGGCCTTCCCAGAGGCTAAAAAAGGTGTTGTTAACTGCGCAAGGCTGCGCAAGGCTGCGCACTGGCCTAATAATAACGCAAATCCCTTGGGGCTGTCAGAAAAAAAAGTTTATTGTGTAGAAAAGCGCGATATGTGCGAGCCTTAGGGAAAAAACCCCATTTTTGGCCTTCCCAGAGGCTAAAAAAGGTGTTGTTAACTGCGCAAGGCTGCGCAAGGCTGCGCACTGGCCCAATAATAATGCAAATCCCTCGGGGCTATCAGGAAAAAAAGTTTATTGAGTAGAAAGTCTGTGATTTTTTCCATAAGGTGGGAATTTCAGTTTTGAGAGGGGTGGGGTGGGTCCCTCAAAAAAGTGCTGGTTTTGGTGCAACGGCCCCAGCACAAAAGCACCCCAGATCCCGTTGCGGCACCAAAAAACATTCCATTTGGCACTATTTTTATCGAATTTGGCGATACTAAAAAGTGCTGCACTTTTTCAGGGCTTGAATTAGCCCCAAAAAGCAGAAAAAAGCTAATTGGCGCTCTCAGCTGCATGCACAAAGGTCCCAAATGCATTCAATCCCTCTGGGACCATCCGAAAAAAATTCCTTTTGTGCAAAAGCACAAAGAAGGCGCGATATGTGCGATCCTTAGGGAAAAAACCCCATTTTTGGCCTTCCCAGAGGCTAAAAAAGGTGTTGTTAACTGCGCAAGGCTGCGCAAGGCTGCGCACTGGCCTAATAATAACTCAAATCCCTTGGGGCTATCAGAAAAAAAAGTTTATTGTGTAGAAAAGCGCGATATGTGCGAGCCTTAGGGAAAAAACCCCATTTTTGGCCTTCCCAGAGGCTAAAAAAGGTGTTGTTAACTGCGCAAGGCTGCGCAAGGCTGCGCACTGGCCTAATAATAACGCAAATCCCTTGGGGCTGTCAGAAAAAAAAGTTTATTGTGTAGAAAAGCGCGATATGTGCGAGCCTTAGGGAAAAAACCCCATTTTTGGCCTTCCCAGAGGCTAAAAAAGGTGTTGTTAACTGCGCAAGGCTGCGCAAGGCTGCGCACTGGCCTAATAATAACGCAAATCCCTTGGGGCTGTCAGAAAAAAAAGTTTATTGTGTAGAAAAGCGCGATATGTGCGAGCCTTAGGGAAAAAACCCCATTTTTGGCCTTCCCAGAGGCTAAAAAAGGTGTTGTTAACTGCGCAAGGCTGCGCAAGGCTGCGCACTGGCCCAATAATAATGCAAATCCCTCGGGGCTATCAGGAAAAAAAGTTTATTGAGTAGAAAGTCTGTGATTTTTTCCATAAGGTGGGAATTTCAGTTTTGAGAGGGGTGGGGTGGGTCCCTCAAAAAAGTGCTGGTTTTGGTGCAACGGCCCCAGCACAAAAGCACCCCAGATCCCGTTGCGGCACCAAAAAACATTCCATTTGGCACTATTTTTATCGAATTTGGCGATACTAAAAAGTGCTGCACTTTTTCAGGGCTTGAATTAGCCCCAAAAAGCAGAAAAAAGCTAATTGGCGCTCTCAGCTGCATGCACAAAGGTCCCAAATGCATTCAATCCCTCTGGGACCATCCGAAAAAAATTCCTTTTGTGCAAAAGCACAAAGAAGGCGCGATATGTGCGATCCTTAGGGAAAAAACCCCATTTTTGGCCTTCCCAGAGGCTAAAAAAGGTGTTGTTAACTGCGCAAGGCTGCGCAAGGCTGCGCACTGGCCTAATAATAACTCAAATCCCTTGGGGCTATCAGAAAAAAAAGTTTATTGTGTAGAAAAGCGCGATATGTGCGAGCCTTAGGGAAAAAACCCCATTTTTGGCCTTCCCAGAGGCTAAAAAAGGTGTTGTTAACTGCGCAAGGCTGCGCAAGGCTGCGCACTGGCCTAATAATAACGCAAATCCCTTGGGGCTGTCAGAAAAAAAAGTTTATTGTGTAGAAAAGCGCGATATGTGCGAGCCTTAGGGAAAAAACCCCATTTTTGGCCTTCCCAGAGGCTAAAAAAGGTGTTGTTAACTGCGCAAGGCTGCGCAAGGCTGCGCACTGGCCCAATAATAATGCAAATCCCTCGGGGCTATCAGGAAAAAAAGTTTATTGAGTAGAAAGTCTGTGATTTTTTCCATAAGGTGGGAATTTCAGTTTTGAGAGGGGTGGGGTGGGTCCCTCAAAAAAGTGCTGGTTTTGGTGCAACGGCCCCAGCACAAAAGCACCCCAGATCCCGTTGCGGCACCAAAAAACATTCCATTTGGCACTATTTTTATCGAATTTGGCGATACTAAAAAGTGCTGCACTTTTTCAGGGCTTGAATTAGCCCCAAAAAGCAGAAAAAAGCTAATTGGCGCTCTCAGCTGCATGCACAAAGGTCCCAAATGCATTCAATCCCTCTGGGACCATCCGAAAAAAATTCCTTTTGTGCAAAAGCACAAAGAAGGCGCGATATGTGCGATCCTTAGGGAAAAAACCCCATTTTTGGCCTTCCCAGAGGCTAAAAAAGGTGTTGTTAACTGCGCAAGGCTGCGCAAGGCTGCGCACTGGCCTAATAATAACTCAAATCCCTTGGGGCTATCAGAAAAAAAAGTTTATTGTGTAGAAAAGCGCGATATGTGCGAGCCTTAGGGAAAAAACCCCATTTTTGGCCTTCCCAGAGGCTAAAAAAGGTGTTGTTAACTGCGCAAGGCTGCGCAAGGCTGCGCACTGGCCTAATAATAACGCAAATCCCTTGGGGCTGTCAGAAAAAAAAGTTTATTGTGTAGAAAAGCGCGATATGTGCGAGCCTTAGGGAAAAAACCCCATTTTTGGCCTTCCCAGAGGCTAAAAAAGGTGTTGTTAACTGCGCAAGGCTGCGCAAGGCTGCGCACTGGCCTAATAATAACGCAAATCCCTTGGGGCTGTCAGAAAAAAAAGTTTATTGTGTAGAAAAGCGCGATATGTGCGAGCCTTAGGGAAAAAACCCCATTTTTGGCCTTCCCAGAGGCTAAAAAAGGTGTTGTTAACTGCGCAAGGCTGCGCAAGGCTGCGCACTGGCCCAATAATAATGCAAATCCCTCGGGGCTATCAGGAAAAAAAGTTTATTGAGTAGAAAGTCTGTGATTTTTTCCATAAGGTGGGAATTTCAGTTTTGAGAGGGGTGGGGTGGGTCCCTCAAAAAAGTGCTGGTTTTGGTGCAACGGCCCCAGCACAAAAGCACCCCAGATCCCGTTGCGGCACCAAAAAACATTCCATTTGGCACTATTTTTATCGAATTTGGCGATACTAAAAAGTGCTGCACTTTTTCAGGGCTTGAATTAGCCCCAAAAAGCAGAAAAAAGCTAATTGGCGCTCTCAGCTGCATGCACAAAGGTCCCAAATGCATTCAATCCCTCTGGGACCATCCGAAAAAAATTCCTTTTGTGCAAAAGCACAAAGAAGGCGCGATATGTGCGATCCTTAGGGAAAAAACCCCATTTTTGGCCTTCCCAGAGGCTAAAAAAGGTGTTGTTAACTGCGCAAGGCTGCGCACTGGCCTAATAATAACTCAAATCCCTTGGGGCTATCAGAAAAAAAAGTTTATTGTGTAGAAAAGCGCGATATGTGCGAGCCTTAGGGAAAAAACCCCATTTTTGGCCTTCCCAGAGGCTAAAAAAGGTGTTGTTAACTGCGCAAGGCTGCGCAAGGCTGCGCACTGGCCTAATAATAACGCAAATCCCTTGGGGCTGTCAGAAAAAAAAGTTTATTGTGTAGAAAAGCGCGATATGTGCGAGCCTTAGGGAAAAAACCCCATTTTTGGCCTTCCCAGAGGCTAAAAAAGGTGTTGTTAACTGCGCAAGGCTGCGCAAGGCTGCGCACTGGCCCAATAATAATGCAAATCCCTCGGGGCTATCAGGAAAAAAAGTTTATTGAGTAGAAAGTCTGTGATTTTTTCCATAAGGTGGGAATTTCAGTTTTGAGAGGGGTGGGGTGGGTCCCTCAAAAAAGTGCTGGTTTTGGTGCAACGGCCCCAGCACAAAAGCACCCCAGATCCCGTTGCGGCACCAAAAAACATTCCATTTGGCACTATTTTTATCGAATTTGGCGATACTAAAAAGTGCTGCACTTTTTCAGGGCTTGAATTAGCCCCAAAAAGCAGAAAAAAGCTAATTGGCGCTCTCAGCTGCATGCACAAAGGTCCCAAATGCATTCAATCCCTCTGGGACCATCCGAAAAAAATTCCTTTTGTGCAAAAGCACAAAGAAGGCGCGATATGTGCGATCCTTAGGGAAAAAACCCCATTTTTGGCCTTCCCAGAGGCTAAAAAAGGTGTTGTTAACTGCGCAAGGCTGCGCAAGGCTGCGCACTGGCCTAATAATAACTCAAATCCCTTGGGGCTATCAGAAAAAAAAGTTTATTGTGTAGAAAAGCGCGATATGTGCGAGCCTTAGGGAAAAAACCCCATTTTTGGCCTTCCCAGAGGCTAAAAAAGGTGTTGTTAACTGCGCAAGGCTGCGCAAGGCTGCGCACTGGCCTAATAATAACGCAAATCCCTTGGGGCTGTCAGAAAAAAAAGTTTATTGTGTAGAAAAGCGCGATATGTGCGAGCCTTAGGGAAAAAACCCCATTTTTGGCCTTCCCAGAGGCTAAAAAAGGTGTTGTTAACTGCGCAAGGCTGCGCAAGGCTGCGCACTGGCCTAATAATAACGCAAATCCCTTGGGGCTGTCAGAAAAAAAAGTTTATTGTGTAGAAAAGCGCGATATGTGCGAGCCTTAGGGAAAAAACCCCATTTTTGGCCTTCCCAGAGGCTAAAAAAGGTGTTGTTAACTGCGCAAGGCTGCGCAAGGCTGCGCACTGGCCCAATAATAATGCAAATCCCTCGGGGCTATCAGGAAAAAAAGTTTATTGAGTAGAAAGTCTGTGATTTTTTCCATAAGGTGGGAATTTCAGTTTTGAGAGGGGTGGGGTGGGTCCCTCAAAAAAGTGCTGGTTTTGGTGCAACGGCCCCAGCACAAAAGCACCCCAGATCCCGTTGCGGCACCAAAAAACATTCCATTTGGCACTATTTTTATCGAATTTGGCGATACTAAAAAGTGCTGCACTTTTTCAGGGCTTGAATTAGCCCCAAAAAGCAGAAAAAAGCTAATTGGCGCTCTCAGCTGCATGCACAAAGGTCCCAAATGCATTCAATCCCTCTGGGACCATCCGAAAAAAATTCCTTTTGTGCAAAAGCACAAAGAAGGCGCGATATGTGCGATCCTTAGGGAAAAAACCCCATTTTTGGCCTTCCCAGAGGCTAAAAAAGGTGTTGTTAACTGCGCAAGGCTGCGCAAGGCTGCGCACTGGCCTAATAATAACTCAAATCCCTTGGGGCTATCAGAAAAAAAAGTTTATTGTGTAGAAAAGCGCGATATGTGCGAGCCTTAGGGAAAAAACCCCATTTTTGGCCTTCCCAGAGGCTAAAAAAGGTGTTGTTAACTGCGCAAGGCTGCGCAAGGCTGCGCACTGGCCTAATAATAACGCAAATCCCTTGGGGCTGTCAGAAAAAAAAGTTTATTGTGTAGAAAAGCGCGATATGTGCGAGCCTTAGGGAAAAAACCCCATTTTTGGCCTTCCCAGAGGCTAAAAAAGGTGTTGTTAACTGCGCAAGGCTGCGCAAGGCTGCGCACTGGCCCAATAATAATGCAAATCCCTCGGGGCTATCAGGAAAAAAAGTTTATTGAGTAGAAAGTCTGTGATTTTTTCCATAAGGTGGGAATTTCAGTTTTGAGAGGGGTGGGGTGGGTCCCTCAAAAAAGTGCTGGTTTTGGTGCAACGGCCCCAGCACAAAAGCACCCCAGATCCCGTTGCGGCACCAAAAAACATTCCATTTGGCACTATTTTTATCGAATTTGGCGATACTAAAAAGTGCTGCACTTTTTCAGGGCTTGAATTAGCCCCAAAAAGCAGAAAAAAGCTAATTGGCGCTCTCAGCTGCACGCACAAAGGTCCCAAATGCATTCAATCCCTCTGGGACCATCCGAAAAAAATTCCTTTTGTGCAAAAGCACAAAGAAGGCGCGATATGTGCGATCCTTAGGGAAAAAACCCCATTTTTGGCCTTCCCAGAGGCTAAAAAAGGTGTTGTTAACTGCGCAAGGCTGCGCACTGGCCTAATAATAACTCAAATCCCTTGGGGCTATCAGAAAAAAAAGTTTATTGTGTAGAAAAGCGCGATATGTGCGAGCCTTAGGGAAAAAACCCCATTTTTGGCCTTCCCAGAGGCTAAAAAAGGTGTTGTTAACTGCGCAAGGCTGCGCAAGGCTGCGCACTGGCCTAATAATAACGCAAATCCCTTGGGGCTGTCAGAAAAAAAAGTTTATTGTGTAGAAAAGCGCGATATGTGCGAGCCTTAGGGAAAAAACCCCATTTTTGGCCTTCCCAGAGGCTAAAAAAGGTGTTGTTAACTGCGCAAGGCTGCGCAAGGCTGCGCACTGGCCTAATAATAACGCAAATCCCTTGGGGCTGTCAGAAAAAAAAGTTTATTGTGTAGAAAAGCGCGATATGTGCGAGCCTTAGGGAAAAAACCCCATTTTTGGCCTTCCCAGAGGCTAAAAAAGGTGTTGTTAACTGCGCAAGGCTGCGCAAGGCTGCGCACTGGCCCAATAATAATGCAAATCCCTCGGGGCTATCAGGAAAAAAAGTTTATTGAGTAGAAAGTCTGTGATTTTTTCCATAAGGTGGGAATTTCAGTTTTGAGAGGGGTGGGGTGGGTCCCTCAAAAAAGTGCTGGTTTTGGTGCAACGGCCCCAGCACAAAAGCACCCCAGATCCCGTTGCGGCACCAAAAAACATTCCATTTGGCACTATTTTTATCGAATTTGGCGATACTAAAAAGTGCTGCACTTTTTCAGGGCTTGAATTAGCCCCAAAAAGCAGAAAAAAGCTAATTGGCGCTCTCAGCTGCATGCACAAAGGTCCCAAATGCATTCAATCCCTCTGGGACCATCCGAAAAAAATTCCTTTTGTGCAAAAGCACAAAGAAGGCGCGATATGTGCGATCCTTAGGGAAAAAACCCCATTTTTGGCCTTCCCAGAGGCTAAAAAAGGTGTTGTTAACTGCGCAAGGCTGCGCAAGGCTGCGCACTGGCCTAATAATAACTCAAATCCCTTGGGGCTATCAGAAAAAAAAGTTTATTGTGTAGAAAAGCGCGATATGTGCGAGCCTTAGGGAAAAAACCCCATTTTTGGCCTTCCCAGAGGCTAAAAAAGGTGTTGTTAACTGCGCAAGGCTGCGCACTGGCCTAATAATAACGCAAATCCCTTGGGGCTGTCAGAAAAAAAAGTTTATTGTGTAGAAAAGCGCGATATGTGCGAGCCTTAGGGAAAAAACCCCATTTTTGGCCTTCCCAGAGGCTAAAAAAGGTGTTGTTAACTGCGCAAGGCTGCGCAAGGCTGCGCACTGGCCCAATAATAATGCAAATCCCTCGGGGCTATCAGGAAAAAAAGTTTATTGAGTAGAAAGTCTGTGATTTTTTCCATAAGGTGGGAATTTCAGTTTTGAGAGGGGTGGGGTGGGTCCCTCAAAAAAGTGCTGGTTTTGGTGCAACGGCCCCAGCACAAAAGCACCCCAGATCCCGTTGCGGCACCAAAAAACATTCCATTTGGCACTATTTTTATCGAATTTGGCGATACTAAAAAGTGCTGCACTTTTTCAGGGCTTGAATTAGCCCCAAAAAGCAGAAAAAAGCTAATTGGCGCTCTCAGCTGCATGCACAAAGGTCCCAAATGCATTCAATCCCTCTGGGACCATCCGAAAAAAATTCCTTTTGTGCAAAAGCACAAAGAAGGCGCGATATGTGCGATCCTTAGGGAAAAAAACCCATTTTTGGCCTTCCCAGAGGCTAAAAAAGGTGTTGTTAACTGCGCAAGGCTGCGCAAGGCTGCGCACTGGCCTAATAATAACTCAAATCCCTTGGGGCTATCAGAAAAAAAAGTTTATTGTGTAGAAAAGCGCGATATGTGCGAGCCTTAGGGAAAAAACCCCATTTTTGGCCTTCCCAGAGGCTAAAAAAGGTGTTGTTAACTGCGCAAGGCTGCGCAAGGCTGCGCACTGGCCTAATAATAACGCAAATCCCTTGGGGCTGTCAGAAAAAAAAGTTTATTGTGTAGAAAAGCGCGATATGTGCGAGCCTTAGGGAAAAAACCCCATTTTTGGCCTTCCCAGAGGCTAAAAAAGGTGTTGTTAACTGCGCAAGGCTGCGCAAGGCTGCGCACTGGCCTAATAATAACGCAAATCCCTTGGGGCTGTCAGAAAAAAAAGTTTATTGTGTAGAAAAGCGCGATATGTGCGAGCCTTAGGGAAAAAACCCCATTTTTGGCCTTCCCAGAGGCTAAAAAAGGTGTTGTTAACTGCGCAAGGCTGCGCAAGGCTGCGCACTGGCCCAATAATAATGCAAATCCCTCGGGGCTATCAGGAAAAAAAGTTTATTGAGTAGAAAGTCTGTGATTTTTTCCATAAGGTGGGAATTTCAGTTTTGAGAGGGGTGGGGTGGGTCCCTCAAAAAAGTGCTGGTTTTGGTGCAACGGCCCCAGCACAAAAGCACCCCAGATCCCGTTGCGGCACCAAAAAACATTCCATTTGGCACTATTTTTATCGAATTTGGCGATACTAAAAAGTGCTGCACTTTTTCAGGGCTTGAATTAGCCCCAAAAAGCAGAAAAAAGCTAATTGGCGCTCTCAGCTGCATGCACAAAGGTCCCAAATGCATTCAATCCCTCTGGGACCATCCGAAAAAAATTCCTTTTGTGCAAAAGCACAAAGAAGGCGCGATATGTGCGATCCTTAGGGAAAAAACCCCATTTTTGGCCTTCCCAGAGGCTAAAAAAGGTGTTGTTAACTGCGCAAGGCTGCGCAAGGCTGCGCACTGGCCTAATAATAACTCAAATCCCTTGGGGCTATCAGAAAAAAAAGTTTATTGTGTAGAAAAGCGCGATATGTGCGAGCCTTAGGGAAAAAACCCCATTTTTGGCCTTCCCAGAGGCTAAAAAAGGTGTTGTTAACTGCGCAAGGCTGCGCAAGGCTGCGCACTGGCCTAATAATAACGCAAATCCCTTGGGGCTGTCAGAAAAAAAAGTTTATTGTGTAGAAAAGCGCGATATGTGCGAGCCTTAGGGAAAAAACCCCATTTTTGGCCTTCCCAGAGGCTAAAAAAGGTGTTGTTAACTGCGCAAGGCTGCGCAAGGCTGCGCACTGGCCCAATAATAATGCAAATCCCTCGGGGCTATCAGGAAAAAAAGTTTATTGAGTAGAAAGTCTGTGATTTTTTCCATAAGGTGGGAATTTCAGTTTTGAGAGGGGTGGGGTGGGTCCCTCAAAAAAGTGCTGGTTTTGGTGCAACGGCCCCAGCACAAAAGCACCCCAGATCCCGTTGCGGCACCAAAAAACATTCCATTTGGCACTATTTTTATCGAATTTGGCGATACTAAAAAGTGCTGCACTTTTTCAGGGCTTGAATTAGCCCCAAAAAGCAGAAAAAAGCTAATTGGCGCTCTCAGCTGCATGCACAAAGGTCCCAAATGCATTCAATCCCTCTGGGACCATCCGAAAAAAATTCCTTTTGTGCAAAAGCACAAAGAAGGCGCGATATGTGCGATCCTTAGGGAAAAAACCCCATTTTTGGCCTTCCCAGAGGCTAAAAAAGGTGTTGTTAACTGCGCAAGGCTGCGCAAGGCTGCGCACTGGCCTAATAATAACTCAAATCCCTTGGGGCTATCAGAAAAAAAAGTTTATTGTGTAGAAAAGCGCGATATGTGCGAGCCTTAGGGAAAAAACCCCATTTTTGGCCTTCCCAGAGGCTAAAAAAGGTGTTGTTAACTGCGCAAGGCTGCGCAAGGCTGCGCACTGGCCTAATAATAACGCAAATCCCTTGGGGCTGTCAGAAAAAAAAGTTTATTGTGTAGAAAAGCGCGATATGTGCGAGCCTTAGGGAAAAAACCCCATTTTTGGCCTTCCCAGAGGCTAAAAAAGGTGTTGTTAACTGCGCAAGGCTGCGCAAGGCTGCGCACTGGCCTAATAATAACGCAAATCCCTTGGGGCTGTCAGAAAAAAAAGTTTATTGTGTAGAAAAGCGCGATATGTGCGAGCCTTAGGGAAAAAACCCCATTTTTGGCCTTCCCAGAGGCTAAAAAAGGTGTTGTTAACTGCGCAAGGCTGCGCAAGGCTGCGCACTGGCCCAATAATAATGCAAATCCCTCGGGGCTATCAGGAAAAAAAGTTTATTGAGTAGAAAGTCTGTGATTTTTTCCATAAGGTGGGAATTTCAGTTTTGAGAGGGGTGGGGTGGGTCCCTCAAAAAAGTGCTGGTTTTGGTGCAACGGCCCCAGCACAAAAGCACCCCAGATCCCGTTGCGGCACCAAAAAACATTCCATTTGGCACTATTTTTATCGAATTTGGCGATACTAAAAAGTGCTGCACTTTTTCAGGGCTTGAATTAGCCCCAAAAAGCAGAAAAAAGCTAATTGGCGCTCTCAGCTGCATGCACAAAGGTCCCAAATGCATTCAATCCCTCTGGGACCATCCGAAAAAAATTCCTTTTGTGCAAAAGCACAAAGAAGGCGCGATATGTGCGATCCTTAGGGAAAAAACCCCATTTTTGGCCTTCCCAGAGGCTAAAAAAGGTGTTGTTAACTGCGCAAGGCTGCGCAAGGCTGCGCACTGGCCTAATAATAACTCAAATCCCTTGGGGCTATCAGAAAAAAAAGTTTATTGTGTAGAAAAGCGCGATATGTGCGAGCCTTAGGGAAAAAACCCCATTTTTGGCCTTCCCAGAGGCTAAAAAAGGTGTTGTTAACTGCGCAAGGCTGCGCAAGGCTGCGCACTGGCCTAATAATAACGCAAATCCCTTGGGGCTGTCAGAAAAAAAAGTTTATTGTGTAGAAAAGCGCGATATGTGCGAGCCTTAGGGAAAAAACCCCATTTTTGGCCTTCCCAGAGGCTAAAAAAGGTGTTGTTAACTGCGCAAGGCTGCGCAAGGCTGCGCACTGGCCCAATAATAATGCAAATCCCTCGGGGCTATCAGGAAAAAAAAGTTTATTGAGTAGAAAGTCTGTGATTTTTTCCATAAGGTGGGAATTTCAGTTTTGAGAGGGGTGGGGTGGGTCCCTCAAAAAAGTGCTGGTTTTGGTGCAACGGCCCCAGCACAAAAGCACCCCAGATCCCGTTGCGGCACCAAAAAACATTCCATTTGGCACTATTTTTATCGAATTTGGCGATACTAAAAAGTGCTGCACTTTTTCAGGGCTTGAATTAGCCCCAAAAAGCAGAAAAAAGCTAATTGGCGCTCTCAGCTGCATGCACAAAGGTCCCAAATGCATTCAATCCCTCTGGGACCATCCGAAAAAAATTCCTTTTGTGCAAAAGCACAAAGAAGGCGCGATATGTGCGATCCTTAGGGAAAAAACCCCATTTTTGGCCTTCCCAGAGGCTAAAAAAGGTGTTGTTAACTGCGCAAGGCTGCGCAAGGCTGCGCACTGGCCTAATAATAACTCAAATCCCTTGGGGCTATCAGAAAAAAAAAGTTTATTGTGTAGAAAAGCGCGATATGTGCGAGCCTTAGGGAAAAAACCCCATTTTTGGCCTTCCCAGAGGCTAAAAAAGGTGTTGTTAACTGCGCAAGGCTGCGCAAGGCTGCGCACTGGCCTAATAATAACGCAAATCCCTTGGGGCTGTCAGAAAAAAAAGTTTATTGTGTAGAAAAGCGCGATATGTGCGAGCCTTAGGGAAAAAACCCCATTTTTGGCCTTCCCAGAGGCTAAAAAAGGTGTTGTTAACTGCGCAAGGCTGCGCAAGGCTGCGCACTGGCCTAATAATAACGCAAATCCCTTGGGGCTGTCAGAAAAAAAAGTTTATTGTGTAGAAAAGCGCGATATGTGCGAGCCTTAGGGAAAAAACCCCATTTTTGGCCTTCCCAGAGGCTAAAAAAGGTGTTGTTAACTGCGCAAGGCTGCGCAAGGCTGCGCACTGGCCCAATAATAATGCAAATCCCTCGGGGCTATCAGGAAAAAAAGTTTATTGAGTAGAAAGTCTGTGATTTTTTCCATAAGGTGGGAATTTCAGTTTTGAGAGGGGTGGGGTGGGTCCCTCAAAAAAGTGCTGGTTTTGGTGCAACGGCCCCAGCACAAAAGCACCCCAGATCCCGTTGCGGCACCAAAAAACATTCCATTTGGCACTATTTTTATCGAATTTGGCGATACTAAAAAGTGCTGCACTTTTTCAGGGCTTGAATTAGCCCCAAAAAGCAGAAAAAAGCTAATTGGCGCTCTCAGCTGCATGCACAAAGGTCCCAAATGCATTCAATCCCTCTGGGACCATCCGAAAAAAATTCCTTTTGTGCAAAAGCACAAAGAAGGCGCGATATGTGCGATCCTTAGGGAAAAAACCCCATTTTTGGCCTTCCCAGAGGCTAAAAAAGGTGTTGTTAACTGCGCAAGGCTGCGCAAGGCTGCGCACTGGCCTAATAATAACTCAAATCCCTTGGGGCTATCAGAAAAAAAAGTTTATTGTGTAGAAAAGCGCGATATGTGCGAGCCTTAGGGAAAAAACCCCATTTTTGGCCTTCCCAGAGGCTAAAAAAGGTGTTGTTAACTGCGCAAGGCTGCGCAAGGCTGCGCACTGGCCTAATAATAACGCAAATCCCTTGGGGCTGTCAGAAAAAAAAGTTTATTGTGTAGAAAAGCGCGATATGTGCGAGCCTTAGGGAAAAAACCCCATTTTTGGCCTTCCCAGAGGCTAAAAAAGGTGTTGTTAACTGCGCAAGGCTGCGCAAGGCTGCGCACTGGCCCAATAATAATGCAAATCCCTCGGGGCTATCAGGAAAAAAAGTTTATTGAGTAGAAAGTCTGTGATTTTTTCCATAAGGTGGGAATTTCAGTTTTGAGAGGGGTGGGGTGGGTCCCTCAAAAAAGTGCTGGTTTTGGTGCAACGGCCCCAGCACAAAAGCACCCCAGATCCCGTTGCGGCACCAAAAAACATTCCATTTGGCACTATTTTTATCGAATTTGGCGATACTAAAAAGTGCTGCACTTTTTCAGGGCTTGAATTAGCCCCAAAAAGCAGAAAAAAGCTAATTGGCGCTCTCAGCTGCATGCACAAAGGTCCCAAATGCATTCAATCCCTCTGGGACCATCCGAAAAAAATTCCTTTTGTGCAAAAGCACAAAGAAGGCGCGATATGTGCGATCCTTAGGGAAAAAACCCCATTTTTGGCCTTCCCAGAGGCTAAAAAAGGTGTTGTTAACTGCGCAAGGCTGCGCAAGGCTGCGCACTGGCCTAATAATAACTCAAATCCCTTGGGGCTATCAGAAAAAAAAGTTTATTGTGTAGAAAAGCGCGATATGTGCGAGCCTTAGGGAAAAAACCCCATTTTTGGCCTTCCCAGAGGCTAAAAAAGGTGTTGTTAACTGCGCAAGGCTGCGCAAGGCTGCGCACTGGCCTAATAATAACGCAAATCCCTTGGGGCTGTCAGAAAAAAAAGTTTATTGTGTAGAAAAGCGCGATATGTGCGAGCCTTAGGGAAAAAACCCCATTTTTGGCCTTCCCAGAGGCTAAAAAAGGTGTTGTTAACTGCGCAAGGCTGCGCAAGGCTGCGCACTGGCCTAATAATAACGCAAATCCCTTGGGGCTGTCAGAAAAAAAAGTTTATTGTGTAGAAAAGCGCGATATGTGCGAGCCTTAGGGAAAAAACCCCATTTTTGGCCTTCCCAGAGGCTAAAAAAGGTGTTGTTAACTGCGCAAGGCTGCGCAAGGCTGCGCACTGGCCCAATAATAATGCAAATCCCTCGGGGCTATCAGGAAAAAAAGTTTATTGAGTAGAAAGTCTGTGATTTTTTCCATAAGGTGGGAATTTCAGTTTTGAGAGGGGTGGGGTGGGTCCCTCAAAAAAGTGCTGGTTTTGGTGCAACGGCCCCAGCACAAAAGCACCCCAGATCCCGTTGCGGCACCAAAAAACATTCCATTTGGCACTATTTTTATCGAATTTGGCGATACTAAAAAGTGCTGCACTTTTTCAGGGCTTGAATTAGCCCCAAAAAGCAGAAAAAAGCTAATTGGCGCTCTCAGCTGCATGCACAAAGGTCCCAAATGCATTCAATCCCTCTGGGACCATCCGAAAAAAATTCCTTTTGTGCAAAAGCACAAAGAAGGCGCGATATGTGCGATCCTTAGGGAAAAAACCCCATTTTTGGCCTTCCCAGAGGCTAAAAAAGGTGTTGTTAACTGCGCAAGGCTGCGCAAGGCTGCGCACTGGCCTAATAATAACTCAAATCCCTTGGGGCTATCAGAAAAAAAAGTTTATTGTGTAGAAAAGCGCGATATGTGCGAGCCTTAGGGAAAAAA
Source organism: Siderastrea radians (assembly GCA_964017195.1). Classification (NCBI taxonomy): domain Eukaryota; kingdom Metazoa; phylum Cnidaria; class Anthozoa; order Scleractinia; family Rhizangiidae; genus Siderastrea; species Siderastrea radians. The sequence goes on from CAXHKT010000419.1 coordinate 19,090, forward strand.
CCCCATTTTTGGCCTTCCCAGAGGCTAAAAAAGGTGTTGTTAACTGCGCAAGGCTGCGCAAGGCTGCGCACTGGCCTAATAATAACGCAAATCCCTTGGGGCTGTCAGAAAAAAAAGTTTATTGTGTAGAAAAGCGCGATATGTGCGAGCCTTAGGGAAAAAACCCCATTTTTGGCCTTCCCAGAGGCTAAAAAAGGTGTTGTTAACTGCGCAAGGCTGCGCAAGGCTGCGCACTGGCCCAATAATAATGCAAATCCCTCGGGGCTATCAGGAAAAAAAGTTTATTGAGTAGAAAGTCTGTGATTTTTTCCATAAGGTGGGAATTTCAGTTTTGAGAGGGGTGGGGTGGGTCCCTCAAAAAAGTGCTGGTTTTGGTGCAACGGCCCCAGCACAAAAGCACCCCAGATCCCGTTGCGGCACCAAAAAACATTCCATTTGGCACTATTTTTATCGAATTTGGCGATACTAAAAAGTGCTGCACTTTTTCAGGGCTTGAATTAGCCCCAAAAAGCAGAAAAAAGCTAATTGGCGCTCTCAGCTGCATGCACAAAGGTCCCAAATGCATTCAATCCCTCTGGGACCATCCGAAAAAAATTCCTTTTGTGCAAAAGCACAAAGAAGGCGCGATATGTGCGATCCTTAGGGAAAAAACCCCATTTTTGGCCTTCCCAGAGGCTAAAAAAGGTGTTGTTAACTGCGCAAGGCTGCGCAAGGCTGCGCACTGGCCTAATAATAACTCAAATCCCTTGGGGCTATCAGAAAAAAAAGTTTATTGTGTAGAAAAGCGCGATATGTGCGAGCCTTAGGGAAAAAACCCCATTTTTGGCCTTCCCAGAGGCTAAAAAAGGTGTTGTTAACTGCGCAAGGCTGCGCAAGGCTGCGCACTGGCCTAATAATAACGCAAATCCCTTGGGGCTGTCAGAAAAAAAAGTTTATTGTGTAGAAAAGCGCGATATGTGCGAGCCTTAGGGAAAAAACCCCATTTTTGGCCTTCCCAGAGGCTAAAAAAGGTGTTGTTAACTGCGCAAGGCTGCGCAAGGCTGCGCACTGGCCTAATAATAACGCAAATCCCTTGGGGCTGTCAGAAAAAAAAGTTTATTGTGTAGAAAAGCGCGATATGTGCGAGCCTTAGGGAAAAAACCCCATTTTTGGCCTTCCCAGAGGCTAAAAAAGGTGTTGTTAACTGCGCAAGGCTGCGCAAGGCTGCGCACTGGCCCAATAATAATGCAAATCCCTCGGGGCTATCAGGAAAAAAAGTTTATTGAGTAGAAAGTCTGTGATTTTTTCCATAAGGTGGGAATTTCAGTTTTGAGAGGGGTGGGGTGGGTCCCTCAAAAAAGTGCTGGTTTTGGTGCAACGGCCCCAGCACAAAAGCACCCCAGATCCCGTTGCGGCACCAAAAAACATTCCATTTGGCACTATTTTTATCGAATTTGGCGATACTAAAAAGTGCTGCACTTTTTCAGGGCTTGAATTAGCCCCAAAAAGCAGAAAAAAGCTAATTGGCGCTCTCAGCTGCATGCACAAAGGTCCCAAATGCATTCAATCCCTCTGGGACCATCCGAAAAAAATTCCTTTTGTGCAAAAGCACAAAGAAGGCGCGATATGTGCGATCCTTAGGGAAAAAACCCCATTTTTGGCCTTCCCAGAGGCTAAAAAAGGTGTTGTTAACTGCGCAAGGCTGCACAAGGCTGCGCACTGGCCTAATAATAACTCAAATCCCTTGGGGCTATCAGAAAAAAAAGTTTATTGTGTAGAAAAGCGCGATATGTGCGAGCCTTAGGGAAAAAACCCCATTTTTGGCCTTCCCAGAGGCTAAAAAAGGTGTTGTTAACTGCGCAAGGCTGCGCAAGGCTGCGCACTGGCCTAATAATAACGCAAATCCCTTGGGGCTGTCAGAAAAAAAAGTTTATTGTGTAGAAAAGCGCGATATGTGCGAGCCTTAGGGAAAAAACCCCATTTTTGGCCTTCCCAGAGGCTAAAAAAGGTGTTGTTAACTGCGCAAGGCTGCGCAAGGCTGCGCACTGGCCCAATAATAATGCAAATCCCTCGGGGCTATCAGGAAAAAAAGTTTATTGAGTAGAAAGTCTGTGATTTTTTCCATAAGGTGGGAATTTCAGTTTTGAGAGGGGTGGGGTGGGTCCCTCAAAAAAGTGCTGGTTTTGGTGCAACGGCCCCAGCACAAAAGCACCCCAGATCCCGTTGCGGCACCAAAAAACATTCCATTTGGCACTATTTTTATCGAATTTGGCGATACTAAAAAGTGCTGCACTTTTTCAGGGCTTGAATTAGCCCCAAAAAGCAGAAAAAAGCTAATTGGCGCTCTCAGCTGCATGCACAAAGGTCCCAAATGCATTCAATCCCTCTGGGACCATCCGAAAAAAATTCCTTTTGTGCAAAAGCACAAAGAAGGCGCGATATGTGCGATCCTTAGGGAAAAAACCCCATTTTTGGCCTTCCCAGAGGCTAAAAAAGGTGTTGTTAACTGCGCAAGGCTGCGCAAGGCTGCGCACTGGCCTAATAATAACTCAAATCCCTTGGGGCTATCAGAAAAAAAAGTTTATTGTGTAGAAAAGCGCGATATGTGCGAGCCTTAGGGAAAAAACCCCATTTTTGGCCTTCCCAGAGGCTAAAAAAGGTGTTGTTAACTGCGCAAGGCTGCGCAAGGCTGCGCACTGGCCTAATAATAACGCAAATCCCTTGGGGCTGTCAGAAAAAAAAGTTTATTGTGTAGAAAAGCGCGATATGTGCGAGCCTTAGGGAAAAAACCCCATTTTTGGCCTTCCCAGAGGCTAAAAAAGGTGTTGTTAACTGCGCAAGGCTGCGCAAGGCTGCGCACTGGCCTAATAATAACGCAAATCCCTTGGGGCTGTCAGAAAAAAAAGTTTATTGTGTAGAAAAGCGCGATATGTGCGAGCCTTAGGGAAAAAACCCCATTTTTGGCCTTCCCAGAGGCTAAAAAAGGTGTTGTTAACTGCGCAAGGCTGCGCAAGGCTGCGCAAGGCTGCGCACTGGCCCAATAATAATGCAAATCCCTCGGGGCTATCAGGAAAAAAAGTTTATTGAGTAGAAAGTCTGTGATTTTTTCCATAAGGTGGGAATTTCAGTTTTGAGAGGGGTGGGGTGGGTCCCTCAAAAAAGTGCTGGTTTTGGTGCAACGGCCCCAGCACAAAAGCACCCCAGATCCCGTTGCGGCACCAAAAAACATTCCATTTGGCACTATTTTTATCGAATTTGGCGATACTAAAAAGTGCTGCACTTTTTCAGGGCTTGAATTAGCCCCAAAAAGCAGAAAAAAGCTAATTGGCGCTCTCAGCTGCATGCACAAAGGTCCCAAATGCATTCAATCCCTCTGGGACCATCCGAAAAAAATTCCTTTTGTGCAAAAGCACAAAGAAGGCGCGATATGTGCGATCCTTAGGGAAAAAACCCCATTTTTGGCCTTCCCAGAGGCTAAAAAAGGTGTTGTTAACTGCGCAAGGCTGCGCACTGGCCTAATAATAACTCAAATCCCTTGGGGCTATCAGAAAAAAAAGTTTATTGTGTAGAAAAGCGCGATATGTGCGAGCCTTAGGGAAAAAACCCCATTTTTGGCCTTCCCAGAGGCTAAAAAAGGTGTTGTTAACTGCGCAAGGCTGCGCAAGGCTGCGCACTGGCCTAATAATAACGCAAATCCCTTGGGGCTGTCAGAAAAAAAAGTTTATTGTGTAGAAAAGCGCGATATGTGCGAGCCTTAGGGAAAAAACCCCATTTTTGGCCTTCCCAGAGGCTAAAAAAGGTGTTGTTAACTGCGCAAGGCTGCGCAAGGCTGCGCACTGGCCCAATAATAATGCAAATCCCTCGGGGCTATCAGGAAAAAAAGTTTATTGAGTAGAAAGTCTGTGATTTTTTCCATAAGGTGGGAATTTCAGTTTTGAGAGGGGTGGGGTGGGTCCCTCAAAAAAGTGCTGGTTTTGGTGCAACGGCCCCAGCACAAAAGCACCCCAGATCCCGTTGCGGCACCAAAAAACATTCCATTTGGCACTATTTTTATCGAATTTGGCGATACTAAAAAGTGCTGCACTTTTTCAGGGCTTGAATTAGCCCCAAAAAGCAGAAAAAAGCTAATTGGCGCTCTCAGCTGCATGCACAAAGGTCCCAAATGCATTCAATCCCTCTGGGACCATCCGAAAAAAATTCCTTTTGTGCAAAAGCACAAAGAAGGCGCGATATGTGCGATCCTTAGGGAAAAAACCCCATTTTTGGCCTTCCCAGAGGCTAAAAAAGGTGTTGTTAACTGCGCAAGGCTGCGCAAGGCTGCGCACTGGCCTAATAATAACTCAAATCCCTTGGGGCTATCAGAAAAAAAAGTTTATTGTGTAGAAAAGCGCGATATGTGCGAGCCTTAGGGAAAAAACCCCATTTTTGGCCTTCCCAGAGGCTAAAAAAGGTGTTGTTAACTGCGCAAGGCTGCGCAAGGCTGCGCACTGGCCTAATAATAACGCAAATCCCTTGGGGCTGTCAGAAAAAAAAAGTTTATTGTGTAGAAAAGCGCGATATGTGCGAGCCTTAGGGAAAAAACCCCATTTTTGGCCTTCCCAGAGGCTAAAAAAGGTGTTGTTAACTGCGCAAGGCTGCGCAAGGCTGCGCACTGGCCTAATAATAACGCAAATCCCTTGGGGCTGTCAGAAAAAAAAGTTTATTGTGTAGAAAAGCGCGATATGTGCGAGCCTTAGGGAAAAAACCCCATTTTTGGCCTTCCCAGAGGCTAAAAAAGGTGTTGTTAACTGCGCAAGGCTGCGCAAGGCTGCGCACTGGCCCAATAATAATGCAAATCCCTCGGGGCTATCAGGAAAAAAAGTTTATTGAGTAGAAAGTCTGTGATTTTTTCCATAAGGTGGGAATTTCAGTTTTGAGAGGGGTGGGGTGGGTCCCTCAAAAAAGTGCTGGTTTTGGTGCAACGGCCCCAGCACAAAAGCACCCCAGATCCCGTTGCGGCACCAAAAAACATTCCATTTGGCACTATTTTTATCGAATTTGGCGATACTAAAAAGTGCTGCACTTTTTCAGGGCTTGAATTAGCCCCAAAAAGCAGAAAAAAGCTAATTGGCGCTCTCAGCTGCATGCACAAAGGTCCCAAATGCATTCAATCCCTCTGGGACCATCCGAAAAAAATTCCTTTTGTGCAAAAGCACAAAGAAGGCGCGATATGTGCGATCCTTAGGGAAAAAACCCCATTTTTGGCCTTCCCAGAGGCTAAAAAAGGTGTTGTTAACTGCGCAAGGCTGCGCAAGGCTGCGCACTGGCCTAATAATAACTCAAATCCCTTGGGGCTATCAGAAAAAAAAGTTTATTGTGTAGAAAAGCGCGATATGTGCGAGCCTTAGGGAAAAAACCCCATTTTTGGCCTTCCCAGAGGCTAAAAAAGGTGTTGTTAACTGCGCAAGGCTGCGCAAGGCTGCGCACTGGCCTAATAATAACGCAAATCCCTTGGGGCTGTCAGAAAAAAAAGTTTATTGTGTAGAAAAGCGCGATATGTGCGAGCCTTAGGGAAAAAACCCCATTTTTGGCCTTCCCAGAGGCTAAAAAAGGTGTTGTTAACTGCGCAAGGCTGCGCAAGGCTGCGCACTGGCCCAATAATAATGCAAATCCCTCGGGGCTATCAGGAAAAAAAGTTTATTGAGTAGAAAGTCTGTGATTTTTTCCATAAGGTGGGAATTTCAGTTTTGAGAGGGGTGGGGTGGGTCCCTCAAAAAAGTGCTGGTTTTGGTGCAACGGCCCCAGCACAAAAGCACCCCAGATCCCGTTGCGGCACCAAAAAACATTCCATTTGGCACTATTTTTATCGAATTTGGCGATACTAAAAAGTGCTGCACTTTTTCAGGGCTTGAATTAGCCCCAAAAAGCAGAAAAAAGCTAATTGGCGCTCTCAGCTGCATGCACAAAGGTCCCAAATGCATTCAATCCCTCTGGGACCATCCGAAAAAAATTCCTTTTGTGCAAAAGCACAAAGAAGGCGCGATATGTGCGATCCTTAGGGAAAAAACCCCATTTTTGGCCTTCCCAGAGGCTAAAAAAGGTGTTGTTAACTGCGCAAGGCTGCGCAAGGCTGCGCACTGGCCTAATAATAACTCAAATCCCTTGGGGCTATCAGAAAAAAAAGTTTATTGTGTAGAAAAGCGCGATATGTGCGAGCCTTAGGGAAAAAACCCCATTTTTGGCCTTCCCAGAGGCTAAAAAAGGTGTTGTTAACTGCGCAAGGCTGCGCAAGGCTGCGCACTGGCCTAATAATAACGCAAATCCCTTGGGGCTGTCAGAAAAAAAAGTTTATTGTGTAGAAAAGCGCGATATGTGCGAGCCTTAGGGAAAAAACCCCATTTTTGGCCTTCCCAGAGGCTAAAAAAGGTGTTGTTAACTGCGCAAGGCTGCGCAAGGCTGCGCACTGGCCTAATAATAACGCAAATCCCTTGGGGCTGTCAGAAAAAAAAGTTTATTGTGTAGAAAAGCGCGATATGTGCGAGCCTTAGGGAAAAAACCCCATTTTTGGCCTTCCCAGAGGCTAAAAAAGGTGTTGTTAACTGCGCAAGGCTGCGCAAGGCTGCGCACTGGCCCAATAATAATGCAAATCCCTCGGGGCTATCAGGAAAAAAAGTTTATTGAGTAGAAAGTCTGTGATTTTTTCCATAAGGTGGGAATTTCAGTTTTGAGAGGGGTGGGGTGGGTCCCTCAAAAAAGTGCTGGTTTTGGTGCAACGGCCCCAGCACAAAAGCACCCCAGATCCCGTTGCGGCACCAAAAAACATTCCATTTGGCACTATTTTTATCGAATTTGGCGATACTAAAAAGTGCTGCACTTTTTCAGGGCTTGAATTAGCCCCAAAAAGCAGAAAAAAGCTAATTGGCGCTCTCAGCTGCATGCACAAAGGTCCCAAATGCATTCAATCCCTCTGGGACCATCCGAAAAAAATTCCTTTTGTGCAAAAGCACAAAGAAGGCGCGATATGTGCGATCCTTAGGGAAAAAACCCCATTTTTGGCCTTCCCAGAGGCTAAAAAAGGTGTTGTTAACTGCGCAAGGCTGCGCAAGGCTGCGCACTGGCCTAATAATAACTCAAATCCCTTGGGGCTATCAGAAAAAAAAGTTTATTGTGTAGAAAAGCGCGATATGTGCGAGCCTTAGGGAAAAAACCCCATTTTTGGCCTTCCCAGAGGCTAAAAAAGGTGTTGTTAACTGCGCAAGGCTGCGCAAGGCTGCGCACTGGCCTAATAATAACGCAAATCCCTTGGGGCTGTCAGAAAAAAAAGTTTATTGTGTAGAAAAGCGCGATATGTGCGAGCCTTAGGGAAAAAACCCCATTTTTGGCCTTCCCAGAGGCTAAAAAAGGTGTTGTTAACTGCGCAAGGCTGCGCAAGGCTGCGCACTGGCCCAATAATAATGCAAATCCCTCGGGGCTATCAGGAAAAAAAGTTTATTGAGTAGAAAGTCTGTGATTTTTTCCATAAGGTGGGAATTTCAGTTTTGAGAGGGGTGGGGTGGGTCCCTCAAAAAAGTGCTGGTTTTGGTGCAACGGCCCCAGCACAAAAGCACCCCAGATCCCGTTGCGGCACCAAAAAACATTCCATTTGGCACTATTTTTATCGAATTTGGCGATACTAAAAAGTGCTGCACTTTTTCAGGGCTTGAATTAGCCCCAAAAAGCAGAAAAAAGCTAATTGGCGCTCTCAGCTGCATGCACAAAGGTCCCAAATGCATTCAATCCCTCTGGGACCATCCGAAAAAAATTCCTTTTGTGCAAAAGCACAAAGAAGGCGCGATATGTGCGATCCTTAGGGAAAAAACCCCATTTTTGGCCTTCCCAGAGGCTAAAAAAGGTGTTGTTAACTGCGCAAGGCTGCGCAAGGCTGCGCACTGGCCTAATAATAACTCAAATCCCTTGGGGCTATCAGAAAAAAAAGTTTATTGTGTAGAAAAGCGCGATATGTGCGAGCCTTAGGGAAAAAACCCCATTTTTGGCCTTCCCAGAGGCTAAAAAAGGTGTTGTTAACTGCGCAAGGCTGCGCAAGGCTGCGCACTGGCCTAATAATAACGCAAATCCCTTGGGGCTGTCAGAAAAAAAAGTTTATTGTGTAGAAAAGCGCGATATGTGCGAGCCTTAGGGAAAAAACCCCATTTTTGGCCTTCCCAGAGGCTAAAAAAGGTGTTGTTAACTGCGCAAGGCTGCGCAAGGCTGCGCACTGGCCTAATAATAACGCAAATCCCTTGGGGCTGTCAGAAAAAAAAGTTTATTGTGTAGAAAAGCGCGATATGTGCGAGCCTTAGGGAAAAAACCCCATTTTTGGCCTTCCCAGAGGCTAAAAAAGGTGTTGTTAACTGCGCAAGGCTGCGCAAGGCTGCGCACTGGCCCAATAATAATGCAAATCCCTCGGGGCTATCAGGAAAAAAAGTTTATTGAGTAGAAAGTCTGTGATTTTTTCCATAAGGTGGGAATTTCAGTTTTGAGAGGGGTGGGGTGGGTCCCTCAAAAAAGTGCTGGTTTTGGTGCAACGGCCCCAGCACAAAAGCACCCCAGATCCCGTTGCGGCACCAAAAAACATTCCATTTGGCACTATTTTTATCGAATTTGGCGATACTAAAAAGTGCTGCACTTTTTCAGGGCTTGAATTAGCCCCAAAAAGCAGAAAAAAGCTAATTGGCGCTCTCAGCTGCATGCACAAAGGTCCCAAATGCATTCAATCCCTCTGGGACCATCCGAAAAAAATTCCTTTTGTGCAAAAGCACAAAGAAGGCGCGATATGTGCGATCCTTAGGGAAAAAACCCCATTTTTGGCCTTCCCAGAGGCTAAAAAAGGTGTTGTTAACTGCGCAAGGCTGCGCACTGGCCTAATAATAACTCAAATCCCTTGGGGCTATCAGAAAAAAAAGTTTATTGTGTAGAAAAGCGCGATATGTGCGAGCCTTAGGGAAAAAACCCCATTTTTGGCCTTCCCAGAGGCTAAAAAAGGTGTTGTTAACTGCGCAAGGCTGCGCAAGGCTGCGCACTGGCCTAATAATAACGCAAATCCCTTGGGGCTGTCAGAAAAAAAAGTTTATTGTGTAGAAAAGCGCGATATGTGCGAGCCTTAGGGAAAAAACCCCATTTTTGGCCTTCCCAGAGGCTAAAAAAGGTGTTGTTAACTGCGCAAGGCTGCGCAAGGCTGCGCACTGGCCCAATAATAATGCAAATCCCTCGGGGCTATCAGGAAAAAAAGTTTATTGAGTAGAAAGTCTGTGATTTTTTCCATAAGGTGGGAATTTCAGTTTTGAGAGGGGTGGGGTGGGTCCCTCAAAAAAGTGCTGGTTTTGGTGCAACGGCCCCAGCACAAAAGCACCCCAGATCCCGTTGCGGCACCAAAAAACATTCCATTTGGCACTATTTTTATCGAATTTGGCGATACTAAAAAGTGCTGCACTTTTTCAGGGCTTGAATTAGCCCCAAAAAGCAGAAAAAAGCTAATTGGCGCTCTCAGCTGCATGCACAAAGGTCCCAAATGCATTCAATCCCTCTGGGACCATCCGAAAAAAATTCCTTTTGTGCAAAAGCACAAAGAAGGCGCGATATGTGCGATCCTTAGGGAAAAAACCCCATTTTTGGCCTTCCCAGAGGCTAAAAAAGGTGTTGTTAACTGCGCAAGGCTGCGCAAGGCTGCGCACTGGCCTAATAATAACTCAAATCCCTTGGGGCTATCAGAAAAAAAAGTTTATTGTGTAGAAAAGCGCGATATGTGCGAGCCTTAGGGAAAAAACCCCATTTTTGGCCTTCCCAGAGGCTAAAAAAGGTGTTGTTAACTGCGCAAGGCTGCGCAAGGCTGCGCACTGGCCTAATAATAACGCAAATCCCTTGGGGCTGTCAGAAAAAAAAGTTTATTGTGTAGAAAAGCGCGATATGTGCGAGCCTTAGGGAAAAAACCCCATTTTTGGCCTTCCCAGAGGCTAAAAAAGGTGTTGTTAACTGCGCAAGGCTGCGCAAGGCTGCGCACTGGCCTAATAATAACGCAAATCCCTTGGGGCTGTCAGAAAAAAAAGTTTATTGTGTAGAAAAGCGCGATATGTGCGAGCCTTAGGGAAAAAAACCCATTTTTGGCCTTCCCAGAGGCTAAAAAAGGTGTTGTTAACTGCGCAAGGCTGCGCAAGGCTGCGCACTGGCCCAATAATAATGCAAATCCCTCGGGGCTATCAGGAAAAAAAGTTTATTGAGTAGAAAGTCTGTGATTTTTTCCATAAGGTGGGAATTTCAGTTTTGAGAGGGGTGGGGTGGGTCCCTCAAAAAAGTGCTGGTTTTGGTGCAACGGCCCCAGCACAAAAGCACCCCAGATCCCGTTGCGGCACCAAAAAACATTCCATTTGGCACTATTTTTATCGAATTTGGCGATACTAAAAAGTGCTGCACTTTTTCAGGGCTTGAATTAGCCCCAAAAAGCAGAAAAAAGCTAATTGGCGCTCTCAGCTGCATGCACAAAGGTCCCAAATGCATTCAATCCCTCTGGGACCATCCGAAAAAAATTCCTTTTGTGCAAAAGCACAAAGAAGGCGCGATATGTGCGATCCTTAGGGAAAAAACCCCATTTTTGGCCTTCCCAGAGGCTAAAAAAGGTGTTGTTAACTGCGCAAGGCTGCGCAAGGCTGCGCACTGGCCTAATAATAACTCAAATCCCTTGGGGCTATCAGAAAAAAAAGTTTATTGTGTAGAAAAGCGCGATATGTGCGAGCCTTAGGGAAAAAACCCCATTTTTGGCCTTCCCAGAGGCTAAAAAAGGTGTTGTTAACTGCGCAAGGCTGCGCAAGGCTGCGCACTGGCCTAATAATAACGCAAATCCCTTGGGGCTGTCAGAAAAAAAAGTTTATTGTGTAGAAAAGCGCGATATGTGCGAGCCTTAGGGAAAAAACCCCATTTTTGGCCTTCCCAGAGGCTAAAAAAGGTGTTGTTAACTGCGCAAGGCTGCGCAAGGCTGCGCACTGGCCCAATAATAATGCAAATCCCTCGGGGCTATCAGGAAAAAAAGTTTATTGAGTAGAAAGTCTGTGATTTTTTCCATAAGGTGGGAATTTCAGTTTTGAGAGGGGTGGGGTGGGTCCCTCAAAAAAGTGCTGGTTTTGGTGCAACGGCCCCAGCACAAAAGCACCCCAGATCCCGTTGCGGCACCAAAAAACATTCCATTTGGCACTATTTTTATCGAATTTGGCGATACTAAAAAGTGCTGCACTTTTTCAGGGCTTGAATTAGCCCCAAAAAGCAGAAAAAAGCTAATTGGCGCTCTCAGCTGCATGCACAAAGGTCCCAAATGCATTCAATCCCTCTGGGACCATCCGAAAAAAATTCCTTTTGTGCAAAAGCACAAAGAAGGCGCGATATGTGCGATCCTTAGGGAAAAAACCCCATTTTTGGCCTTCCCAGAGGCTAAAAAAGGTGTTGTTAACTGCGCAAGGCTGCGCAAGGCTGCGCACTGGCCTAATAATAACTCAAATCCCTTGGGGCTATCAGAAAAAAAAGTTTATTGTGTAGAAAAGCGCGATATGTGCGAGCCTTAGGGAAAAAACCCCATTTTTGGCCTTCCCAGAGGCTAAAAAAGGTGTTGTTAACTGCGCAAGGCTGCGCAAGGCTGCGCACTGGCCTAATAATAACGCAAATCCCTTGGGGCTGTCAGAAAAAAAAGTTTATTGTGTAGAAAAGCGCGATATGTGCGAGCCTTAGGGAAAAAACCCCATTTTTGGCCTTCCCAGAGGCTAAAAAAGGTGTTGTTAACTGCGCAAGGCTGCGCAAGGCTGCGCACTGGCCTAATAATAACGCAAATCCCTTGGGGCTGTCAGAAAAAAAAGTTTATTGTGTAGAAAAGCGCGATATGTGCGAGCCTTAGGGAAAAAACCCCATTTTTGGCCTTCCCAGAGGCTAAAAAAGGTGTTGTTAACTGCGCAAGGCTGCGCAAGGCTGCGCACTGGCCCAATAATAATGCAAATCCCTCGGGGCTATCAGGAAAAAAAGTTTATTGAGTAGAAAGTCTGTGATTTTTTCCATAAGGTGGGAATTTCAGTTTTGAGAGGGGTGGGGTGGGTCCCTCAAAAAAGTGCTGGTTTTGGTGCAACGGCCCCAGCACAAAAGCACCCCAGATCCCGTTGCGGCACCAAAAAACATTCCATTTGGCACTATTTTTATCGAATTTGGCGATACTAAAAAGTGCTGCACTTTTTCAGGGCTTGAATTAGCCCCAAAAAGCAGAAAAAAGCTAATTGGCGCTCTCAGCTGCATGCACAAAGGTCCCAAATGCATTCAATCCCTCTGGGACCATCCGAAAAAAATTCCTTTTGTGCAAAAGCACAAAGAAGGCGCGATATGTGCGATCCTTAGGGAAAAAACCCCATTTTTGGCCTTCCCAGAGGCTAAAAAAGGTGTTGTTAACTGCGCAAGGCTGCGCAAGGCTGCGCACTGGCCTAATAATAACTCAAATCCCTTGGGGCTATCAGAAAAAAAAGTTTATTGTGTAGAAAAGCGCGATATGTGCGAGCCTTAGGGAAAAAACCCCATTTTTGGCCTTCCCAGAGGCTAAAAAAGGTGTTGTTAACTGCGCAAGGCTGCGCAAGGCTGCGCACTGGCCTAATAATAACGCAAATCCCTTGGGGCTGTCAGAAAAAAAAGTTTATTGTGTAGAAAAGCGCGATATGTGCGAGCCTTAGGGAAAAAACCCCATTTTTGGCCTTCCCAGAGGCTAAAAAAGGTGTTGTTAACTGCGCAAGGCTGCGCAAGGCTGCGCACTGGCCCAATAATAATGCAAATCCCTCGGGGCTATCAGGAAAAAAAGTTTATTGAGTAGAAAGTCTGTGATTTTTTCCATAAGGTGGGAATTTCAGTTTTGAGAGGGGTGGGGTGGGTCCCTCAAAAAAGTGCTGGTTTTGGTGCAACGGCCCCAGCACAAAAGCACCCCAGATCCCGTTGCGGCACCAAAAAACATTCCATTTGGCACTATTTTTATCGAATTTGGCGATACTAAAAAGTGCTGCACTTTTTCAGGGCTTGAATTAGCCCCAAAAAGCAGAAAAAAGCTAATTGGCGCTCTCAGCTGCATGCACAAAGGTCCCAAATGCATTCAATCCCTCTGGGACCATCCGAAAAAAATTCCTTTTGTGCAAAAGCACAAAGAAGGCGCGATATGTGCGATCCTTAGGGAAAAAACCCCATTTTTGGCCTTCCCAGAGGCTAAAAAAGGTGTTGTTAACTGCGCAAGGCTGCGCAAGGCTGCGCACTGGCCTAATAATAACTCAAATCCCTTGGGGCTATCAGAAAAAAAAGTTTATTGTGTAGAAAAGCGCGATATGTGCGAGCCTTAGGGAAAAAACCCCATTTTTGGCCTTCCCAGAGGCTAAAAAAGGTGTTGTTAACTGCGCAAGGCTGCGCAAGGCTGCGCACTGGCCTAATAATAACGCAAATCCCTTGGGGCTGTCAGAAAAAAAAGTTTATTGTGTAGAAAAGCGCGATATGTGCGAGCCTTAGGGAAAAAACCCCATTTTTGGCCTTCCCAGAGGCTAAAAAAGGTGTTGTTAACTGCGCAAGGCTGCGCAAGGCTGCGCACTGGCCTAATAATAACGCAAATCCCTTGGGGCTGTCAGAAAAAAAAGTTTATTGTGTAGAAAAGCGCGATATGTGCGAGCCTTAGGGAAAAAACCCCATTTTTGGCCTTCCCAGAGGCTAAAAAAGGTGTTGTTAACTGCGCAAGGCTGCGCAAGGCTGCGCACTGGCCCAATAATAATGCAAATCCCTCGGGGCTATCAGGAAAAAAAGTTTATTGAGTAGAAAGTCTGTGATTTTTTCCATAAGGTGGGAATTTCAGTTTTGAGAGGGGTGGGGTGGGTCCCTCAAAAAAGTGCTGGTTTTGGTGCAACGGCCCCAGCACAAAAGCACCCCAGATCCCGTTGCGGCACCAAAAAACATTCCATTTGGCACTATTTTTATCGAATTTGGCGATACTAAAAAGTGCTGCACTTTTTCAGGGCTTGAATTAGCCCCAAAAAGCAGAAAAAAGCTAATTGGCGCTCTCAGCTGCATGCACAAAGGTCCCAAATGCATTCAATCCCTCTGGGACCATCCGAAAAAAATTCCTTTTGTGCAAAAGCACAAAGAAGGCGCGATATGTGCGATCCTTAGGGAAAAAACCCCATTTTTGGCCTTCCCAGAGGCTAAAAAAGGTGTTGTTAACTGCGCAAGGCTGCGCAAGGCTGCGCACTGGCCTAATAATAACTCAAATCCCTTGGGGCTATCAGAAAAAAAAGTTTATTGTGTAGAAAAGCGCGATATGTGCGAGCCTTAGGGAAAAAACCCCATTTTTGGCCTTCCCAGAGGCTAAAAAAGGTGTTGTTAACTGCGCAAGGCTGCGCAAGGCTGCGCACTGGCCTAATAATAACGCAAATCCCTTGGGGCTGTCAGAAAAAAAAGTTTATTGTGTAGAAAAGCGCGATATGTGCGAGCCTTAGGGAAAAAACCCCATTTTTGGCCTTCCCAGAGGCTAAAAAAGGTGTTGTTAACTGCGCAAGGCTGCGCAAGGCTGCGCACTGGCCCAATAATAATGCAAATCCCTCGGGGCTATCAGGAAAAAAAGTTTATTGAGTAGAAAGTCTGTGATTTTTTCCATAAGGTGGGAATTTCAGTTTTGAGAGGGGTGGGGTGGGTCCCTCAAAAAAGTGCTGGTTTTGGTGCAACGGCCCCAGCACAAAAGCACCCCAGATCCCGTTGCGGCACCAAAAAACATTCCATTTGGCACTATTTTTATCGAATTTGGCGATACTAAAAAGTGCTGCACTTTTTCAGGGCTTGAATTAGCCCCAAAAAGCAGAAAAAAGCTAATTGGCGCTCTCAGCTGCATGCACAAAGGTCCCAAATGCATTCAATCCCTCTGGGACCATCCGAAAAAAATTCCTTTTGTGCAAAAGCACAAAGAAGGCGCGATATGTGCGATCCTTAGGGAAAAAACCCCATTTTTGGCCTTCCCAGAGGCTAAAAAAGGTGTTGTTAACTGCGCAAGGCTGCGCAAGGCTGCGCACTGGCCTAATAATAACTCAAATCCCTTGGGGCTATCAGAAAAAAAAGTTTATTGTGTAGAAAAGCGCGATATGTGCGAGCCTTAGGGAAAAAACCCCATTTTTGGCCTTCCCAGAGGCTAAAAAAGGTGTTGTTAACTGCGCAAGGCTGCGCAAGGCTGCGCACTGGCCTAATAATAACGCAAATCCCTTGGGGCTATCAGAAAAAAAAGTTTATTGTGTAGAAAAGCGCGATATGTGCGAGCCTTAGGGAAAAAACCCCATTTTTGGCCTTCCCAGAGGCTAAAAAAGGTGTTGTTAACTGCGCAAGGCTGCGCAAGGCTGCGCACTGGCCTAATAATAACGCAAATCCCTTGGGGCTGTCAGAAAAAAAAGTTTATTGTGTAGAAAAGCGCGATATGTGCGAGCCTTAGGGAAAAAACCCCATTTTTGGCCTTCCCAGAGGCTAAAAAAGGTGTTGTTAACTGCGCAAGGCTGCGCAAGGCTGCGCACTGGCCCAATAATAATGCAAATCCCTCGGGGCTATCAGGAAAAAAAGTTTATTGAGTAGAAAGTCTGTGATTTTTTCCATAAGGTGGGAATTTCAGTTTTGAGAGGGGTGGGGTGGGTCCCTCAAAAAAGTGCTGGTTTTGGTGCAACGGCCCCAGCACAAAAGCACCCCAGATCCCGTTGCGGCACCAAAAAACATTCCATTTGGCACTATTTTTATCGAATTTGGCGATACTAAAAAGTGCTGCACTTTTTCAGGGCTTGAATTAGCCCCAAAAAGCAGAAAAAAGCTAATTGGCGCTCTCAGCTGCATGCACAAAGGTCCCAAATGCATTCAATCCCTCTGGGACCATCCGAAAAAAATTCCTTTTGTGCAAAAGCACAAAGAAGGCGCGATATGTGCGATCCTTAGGGAAAAAACCCCATTTTTGGCCTTCCCAGAGGCTAAAAAAGGTGTTGTTAACTGCGCAAGGCTGCGCAAGGCTGCGCACTGGCCTAATAATAACTCAAATCCCTTGGGGCTATCAGAAAAAAAAGTTTATTGTGTAGAAAAGCGCGATATGTGCGAGCCTTAGGGAAAAAACCCCATTTTTGGCCTTCCCAGAGGCTAAAAAAGGTGTTGTTAACTGCGCAAGGCTGCGCAAGGCTGCGCACTGGCCTAATAATAACGCAAATCCCTTGGGGCTGTCAGAAAAAAAAGTTTATTGTGTAGAAAAGCGCGATATGTGCGAGCCTTAGGGAAAAAACCCCATTTTTGGCCTTCCCAGAGGCTAAAAAAGGTGTTGTTAACTGCGCAAGGCTGCGCAAGGCTGCGCACTGGCCCAATAATAATGCAAATCCCTCGGGGCTATCAGGAAAAAAAGTTTATTGAGTAGAAAGTCTGTGATTTTTTCCATAAGGTGGGAATTTCAGTTTTGAGAGGGGTGGGGTGGGTCCCTCAAAAAAGTGCTGGTTTTGGTGCAACGGCCCCAGCACAAAAGCACCCCAGATCCCGTTGCGGCACCAAAAAACATTCCATTTGGCACTATTTTTATCGAATTTGGCGATACTAAAAAGTGCTGCACTTTTTCAGGGCTTGAATTAGCCCCAAAAAGCAGAAAAAAGCTAATTGGCGCTCTCAGCTGCATGCACAAAGGTCCCAAATGCATTCAATCCCTCTGGGACCATCCGAAAAAAATTCCTTTTGTGCAAAAGCACAAAGAAGGCGCGATATGTGCGATCCTTAGGGAAAAAACCCCATTTTTGGCCTTCCCAGAGGCTAAAAAAGGTGTTGTTAACTGCGCAAGGCTGCGCAAGGCTGCGCACTGGCCTAATAATAACTCAAATCCCTTGGGGCTATCAGAAAAAAAAGTTTATTGTGTAGAAAAGCGCGATATGTTCGAGCCTTAGGGAAAAAACCCCATTTTTGGCCTTCCCAGAGGCTAAAAAAGGTGTTGTTAACTGCGCAAGGCTGCGCAAGGCTGCGCACTGGCCTAATAATAACGCAAATCCCTTGGGGCTGTCAGAAAAAAAAGTTTATTGTGTAGAAAAGCGCGATATGTGCGAGCCTTAGGGAAAAAACCCCATTTTTGGCCTTCCCAGAGGCTAAAAAAGGTGTTGTTAACTGCGCAAGGCTGCGCAAGGCTGCGCACTGGCCTAATAATAACGCAAATCCCTTGGGGCTGTCAGAAAAAAAAGTTTATTGTGTAGAAAAGCGCGATATGTGCGAGCCTTAGGGAAAAAACCCCATTTTTGGCCTTCCCAGAGGCTAAAAAAGGTGTTGTTAACTGCGCAAGGCTGCGCAAGGCTGCGCACTGGCCCAATAATAATGCAAATCCCTCGGGGCTATCAGGAAAAAAAGTTTATTGAGTAGAAAGTCTGTGATTTTTTCCATAAGGTGGGAATTTCAGTTTTGAGAGGGGTGGGGTGGGTCCCTCAAAAAAGTGCTGGTTTTGGTGCAACGGCCCCAGCACAAAAGCACCCCAGATCCCGTTGCGGCACCAAAAAACATTCCATTTGGCACTATTTTTATCGAATTTGGCGATACTAAAAAGTGCTGCACTTTTTCAGGGCTTGAATTAGCCCCAAAAAGCAGAAAAAAGCTAATTGGCGCTCTCAGCTGCATGCACAAAGGTCCCAAATGCATTCAATCCCTCTGGGACCATCCGAAAAAAATTCCTTTTGTGCAAAAGCACAAAGAAGGCGCGATATGTGCGATCCTTAGGGAAAAAACCCCATTTTTGGCCTTCCCAGAGGCTAAAAAAGGTGTTGTTAACTGCGCAAGGCTGCGCAAGGCTGCGCACTGGCCTAATAATAACTCAAATCCCTTGGGGCTATCAGAAAAAAAAGTTTATTGTGTAGAAAAGCGCGATATGTGCGAGCCTTAGGGAAAAAACCCCATTTTTGGCCTTCCCAGAGGCTAAAAAAGGTGTTGTTAACTGCGCAAGGCTGCGCAAGGCTGCGCACTGGCCTAATAATAACGCAAATCCCTTGGGGCTGTCAGAAAAAAAAGTTTATTGTGTAGAAAAGCGCGATATGTGCGAGCCTTAGGGAAAAAACCCCATTTTTGGCCTTCCCAGAGGCTAAAAAAGGTGTTGTTAACTGCGCAAGGCTGCGCAAGGCTGCGCACTGGCCCAATAATAATGCAAATCCCTCGGGGCTATCAGGAAAAAAAGTTTATTGAGTAGAAAGTCTGTGATTTTTTCCATAAGGTGGGAATTTCAGTTTTGAGAGGGGTGGGGTGGGTCCCTCAAAAAAGTGCTGGTTTTGGTGCAACGGCCCCAGCACAAAAGCACCCCAGATCCCGTTGCGGCACCAAAAAACATTCCATTTGGCACTATTTTTATCGAATTTGGCGATACTAAAAAGTGCTGCACTTTTTCAGGGCTTGAATTAGCCCCAAAAAGCAGAAAAAAGCTAATTGGCGCTCTCATTTGCATGCACAAAGGTCCCAAATGCATTCAATCCCTCTGGGACCATCCGAAAAAAATTCCTTTTGTGCAAAAGCACAAAGAAGGCGCGATATGTGCGATCCTTAGGGAAAAAACCCCATTTTTGGCCTTCCCAGAGGCTAAAAAAGGTGTTGTTAACTGCGCAAGGCTGCGCAAGGCTGCGCACTGGCCTAATAATAACTCAAATCCCTTGGGGCTATCAGAAAAAAAAGTTTATTGTGTAGAAAAGCGCGATATGTGCGAGCCTTAGGGAAAAAACCCCATTTTTGGCCTTCCCAGAGGCTAAAAAAGGTGTTGTTAACTGCGCAAGGCTGCGCACTGGCCTAATAATAACGCAAATCCCTTGGGGCTGTCAGAAAAAAAAGTTTATTGTGTAGAAAAGCGCGATATGTGCGAGCCTTAGGGAAAAAACCCCATTTTTGGCCTTCCCAGAGGCTAAAAAAGGTGTTGTTAACTGCGCAAGGCTGCGCAAGGCTGCGCACTGGCCTAATAATAACGCAAATCCCTTGGGGCTGTCAGAAAAAAAAGTTTATTGTGTAGAAAAGCGCGATATGTGCGAGCCTTAGGGAAAAAACCCCATTTTTGGCCTTCCCAGAGGCTAAAAAAGGTGTTGTTAACTGCGCAAGGCTGCGCAAGGCTGCGCACTGGCCCAATAATAATGCAAATCCCTCGGGGCTATCAGGAAAAAAAGTTTATTGAGTAGAAAGTCTGTGATTTTTTCCATAAGGTGGGAATTTCAGTTTTGAGAGGGGTGGGGTGGGTCCCTCAAAAAAGTGCTGGTTTTGGTGCAACGGCCCCAGCACAAAAGCACCCCAGATCCCGTTGCGGCACCAAAAAACATTCCATTTGGCACTATTTTTATCGAATTTGGCGATACTAAAAAGTGCTGCACTTTTTCAGGGCTTGAATTAGCCCCAAAAAGCAGAAAAAAGCTAATTGGCGCTCTCAGCTGCATGCACAAAGGTCCCAAATGCATTCAATCCCTCTGGGACCATCCGAAAAAAATTCCTTTTGTGCAAAAGCACAAAGAAGGCGCGATATGTGCGATCCTTAGGGAAAAAACCCCATTTTTGGCCTTCCCAGAGGCTAAAAAAGGTGTTGTTAACTGCGCAAGGCTGCGCAAGGCTGCGCACTGGCCTAATAATAACTCAAATCCCTTGGGGCTATCAGAAAAAAAAGTTTATTGTGTAGAAAAGCGCGATATGTGCGAGCCTTAGGGAAAAAACCCCATTTTTGGCCTTCCCAGAGGCTAAAAAAGGTGTTGTTAACTGCGCAAGGCTGCGCAAGGCTGCGCACTGGCCTAATAATAACGCAAATCCCTTGGGGCTGTCAGAAAAAAAAGTTTATTGTGTAGAAAAGCGCGATATGTGCGAGCCTTAGGGAAAAAACCCCATTTTTGGCCTTCCCAGAGGCTAAAAAAGGTGTTGTTAACTGCGCAAGGCTGCGCAAGGCTGCGCACTGGCCTAATAATAACGCAAATCCCTTGGGGCTGTCAGAAAAAAAAGTTTATTGTGTAGAAAAGCGCGATATGTGCGAGCCTTAGGGAAAAAACCCCATTTTTGGCCTTCCCAGAGGCTAAAAAAGGTGTTGTTAACTGCGCAAGGCTGCGCAAGGCTGCGCACTGGCCCAATAATAATGCAAATCCCTCGGGGCTATCAGGAAAAAAAGTTTATTGAGTAGAAAGTCTGTGATTTTTTCCATAAGGTGGGAATTTCAGTTTTGAGAGGGGTGGGGTGGGTCCCTCAAAAAAGTGCTGGTTTTGGTGCAACGGCCCCAGCACAAAAGCACCCCAGATCCCGTTGCGGCACCAAAAAACATTCCATTTGGCACTATTTTTATCGAATTTGGCGATACTAAAAAGTGCTGCACTTTTTCAGGGCTTGAATTAGCCCCAAAAAGCAGAAAAAAGCTAATTGGCGCTCTCAGCTGCATGCACAAAGGTCCCAAATGCATTCAATCCCTCTGGGACCATCCGAAAAAAATTCCTTTTGTGCAAAAGCACAAAGAAGGCGCGATATGTGCGATCCTTAGGGAAAAAACCCCATTTTTGGCCTTCCCAGAGGCTAAAAAAGGTGTTGTTAACTGCGCAAGGCTGCGCAAGGCTGCGCACTGGCCTAATAATAACTCAAATCCCTTGGGGCTATCAGAAAAAAAAGTTTATTGTGTAGAAAAGCGCGATATGTGCGAGCCTTAGGGAAAAAACCCCATTTTTGGCCTTCCCAGAGGCTAAAAAAGGTGTTGTTAACTGCGCAAGGCTGCGCAAGGCTGCGCACTGGCCTAATAATAACGCAAATCCCTTGGGGCTGTCAGAAAAAAAAGTTTATTGTGTAGAAAAGCGCGATATGTGCGAGCCTTAGGGAAAAAACCCCATTTTTGGCCTTCCCAGAGGCTAAAAAAGGTGTTGTTAACTGCGCAAGGCTGCGCAAGGCTGCGCACTGGCCCAATAATAATGCAAATCCCTCGGGGCTATCAGGAAAAAAAGTTTATTGAGTAGAAAGTCTGTGATTTTTTCCATAAGGTGGGAATTTCAGTTTTGAGAGGGGTGGGGTGGGTCCCTCAAAAAAGTGCTGGTTTTGGTGCAACGGCCCCAGCACAAAAGCACCCCAGATCCCGTTGCGGCACCAAAAAACATTCCATTTGGCACTATTTTTATCGAATTTGGCGATACTAAAAAGTGCTGCACTTTTTCAGGGCTTGAATTAGCCCCAAAAAGCAGAAAAAAGCTAATTGGCGCTCTCAGCTGCATGCACAAAGGTCCCAAATGCATTCAATCCCTCTGGGACCATCCGAAAAAAATTCCTTTTGTGCAAAAGCACAAAGAAGGCGCGATATGTGCGATCCTTAGGGGAAAAACCCCATTTTTGGCCTTCCCAGAGGCTAAAAAAGGTGTTGTTAACTGCGCAAGGCTGCGCAAGGCTGCGCACTGGCCTAATAATAACTCAAATCCCTTGGGGCTATCAGAAAAAAAAGTTTATTGTGTAGAAAAGCGCGATATGTGCGAGCCTTAGGGAAAAAACCCCATTTTTGGCCTTCCCAGAGGCTAAAAAAGGTGTTGTTAACTGCGCAAGGCTGCGCAAGGCTGCGCACTGGCCTAATAATAACGCAAATCCCTTGGGGCTGTCAGAAAAAAAAGTTTATTGTGTAGAAAAGCGCGATATGTGCGAGCCTTAGGGAAAAAACCCCATTTTTGGCCTTCCCAGAGGCTAAAAAAGGTGTTGTTAACTGCGCAAGGCTGCGCAAGGCTGCGCACTGGCCCAATAATAATGCAAATCCCTCGGGGCTATCAGGAAAAAAAGTTTATTGAGTAGAAAGTCTGTGATTTTTTCCATAAG
Organism: Siderastrea radians; assembly: GCA_964017195.1. NCBI lineage: Eukaryota > Metazoa > Cnidaria > Anthozoa > Scleractinia > Rhizangiidae > Siderastrea > Siderastrea radians. The sequence continues at coordinate 40,879 of CAXHKT010000419.1, forward strand.
GTGGGAATTTCAGTTTTGAGAGGGGTGGGGTGGGTCCCTCAAAAAAGTGCTGGTTTTGGTGCAACGGCCCCAGCACAAAAGCACCCCAGATCCCGTTGCGGCACCAAAAAACATTCCATTTGGCACTATTTTTATCGAATTTGGCGATACTAAAAAGTGCTGCACTTTTTCAGGGCTTGAATTAGCCCCAAAAAGCAGAAAAAAGCTAATTGGCGCTCTCAGCTGCATGCACAAAGGTCCCAAATGCATTCAATCCCTCTGGGACCATCCGAAAAAAATTCCTTTTGTGCAAAAGCACAAAGAAGGCGCGATATGTGCGATCCTTAGGGAAAAAACCCCATTTTTGGCCTTCCCAGAGGCTAAAAAAGGTGTTGTTAACTGCGCAAGGCTGCGCAAGGCTGCGCACTGGCCTAATAATAACTCAAATCCCTTGGGGCTATCAGAAAAAAAAGTTTATTGTGTAGAAAAGCGCGATATGTGCGAGCCTTAGGGAAAAAACCCCATTTTTGGCCTTCCCAGAGGCTAAAAAAGGTGTTGTTAACTGCGCAAGGCTGCGCAAGGCTGCGCACTGGCCTAATAATAACGCAAATCCCTTGGGGCTGTCAGAAAAAAAAGTTTATTGTGTAGAAAAGCGCGATATGTGCGAGCCTTAGGGAAAAAACCCCATTTTTGGCCTTCCCAGAGGCTAAAAAAGGTGTTGTTAACTGCGCAAGGCTGCGCAAGGCTGCGCACTGGCCTAATAATAACGCAAATCCCTTGGGGCTGTCAGAAAAAAAAGTTTATTGTGTAGAAAAGCGCGATATGTGCGAGCCTTAGGGAAAAAACCCCATTTTTGGCCTTCCCAGAGGCTAAAAAAGGTGTTGTTAACTGCGCAAGGCTGCGCAAGGCTGCGCACTGGCCCAATAATAATGCAAATCCCTCGGGGCTATCAGGAAAAAAAGTTTATTGAGTAGAAAGTCTGTGATTTTTTCCATAAGGTGGGAATTTCAGTTTTGAGAGGGGTGGGGTGGGTCCCTCAAAAAAGTGCTGGTTTTGGTGCAACGGCCCCAGCACAAAAGCACCCCAGATCCCGTTGCGGCACCAAAAAACATTCCATTTGGCACTATTTTTATCGAATTTGGCGATACTAAAAAGTGCTGCACTTTTTCAGGGCTTGAATTAGCCCCAAAAAGCAGAAAAAAGCTAATTGGCGCTCTCAGCTGCATGCACAAAGGTCCCAAATGCATTCAATCCCTCTGGGACCATCCGAAAAAAATTCCTTTTGTGCAAAAGCACAAAGAAGGCGCGATATGTGCGATCCTTAGGGAAAAAACCCCATTTTTGGCCTTCCCAGAGGCTAAAAAAGGTGTTGTTAACTGCGCAAGGCTGCGCAAGGCTGCGCACTGGCCTAATAATAACTCAAATCCCTTGGGGCTATCAGAAAAAAAAGTTTATTGTGTAGAAAAGCGCGATATGTGCGAGCCTTAGGGAAAAAACCCCATTTTTGGCCTTCCCAGAGGCTAAAAAAGGTGTTGTTAACTGCGCAAGGCTGCGCAAGGCTGCGCACTGGCCTAATAATAACGCAAATCCCTTGGGGCTGTCAGAAAAAAAAGTTTATTGTGTAGAAAAGCGCGATATGTGCGAGCCTTAGGGAAAAAACCCCATTTTTGGCCTTCCCAGAGGCTAAAAAAGGTGTTGTTAACTGCGCAAGGCTGCGCAAGGCTGCGCACTGGCCTAATAATAACGCAAATCCCTTGGGGCTGTCAGAAAAAAAAGTTTATTGTGTAGAAAAGCGCGATATGTGCGAGCCTTAGGGAAAAAACCCCATTTTTGGCCTTCCCAGAGGCTAAAAAAGGTGTTGTTAACTGCGCAAGGCTGCGCAAGGCTGCGCACTGGCCCAATAATAATGCAAATCCCTCGGGGCTATCAGGAAAAAAAGTTTATTGAGTAGAAAGTCTGTGATTTTTTCCATAAGGTGGGAATTTCAGTTTTGAGAGGGGTGGGGTGGGTCCCTCAAAAAAGTGCTGGTTTTGGTGCAACGGCCCCAGCACAAAAGCACCCCAGATCCCGTTGCGGCACCAAAAAACATTCCATTTGGCACTATTTTTATCGAATTTGGCGATACTAAAAAGTGCTGCACTTTTTCAGGGCTTGAATTAGCCCCAAAAAGCAGAAAAAAGCTAATTGGCGCTCTCAGCTGCATGCACAAAGGTCCCAAATGCATTCAATCCCTCTGGGACCATCCGAAAAAAATTCCTTTTGTGCAAAAGCACAAAGAAGGCGCGATATGTGCGATCCTTAGGGAAAAAACCCCATTTTTGGCCTTCCCAGAGGCTAAAAAAGGTGTTGTTAACTGCGCAAGGCTGCGCAAGGCTGCGCACTGGCCTAATAATAACTCAAATCCCTTGGGGCTATCAGAAAAAAAAGTTTATTGTGTAGAAAAGCGCGATATGTGCGAGCCTTAGGGAAAAAACCCCATTTTTGGCCTTCCCAGAGGCTAAAAAAGGTGTTGTTAACTGCGCAAGGCTGCGCAAGGCTGCGCACTGGCCTAATAATAACGCAAATCCCTTGGGGCTGTCAGAAAAAAAAGTTTATTGTGTAGAAAAGCGCGATATGTGCGAGCCTTAGGGAAAAAACCCCATTTTTGGCCTTCCCAGAGGCTAAAAAAGGTGTTGTTAACTGCGCAAGGCTGCGCAAGGCTGCGCACTGGCCCAATAATAATGCAAATCCCTCGGGGCTATCAGGAAAAAAAGTTTATTGAGTAGAAAGTCTGTGATTTTTTCCATAAGGTGGGAATTTCAGTTTTGAGAGGGGTGGGGTGGGTCCCTCAAAAAAGTGCTGGTTTTGGTGCAACGGCCCCAGCACAAAAGCACCCCAGATCCCGTTGCGGCACCAAAAAACATTCCATTTGGCACTATTTTTATCGAATTTGGCGATACTAAAAAGTGCTGCACTTTTTCAGGGCTTGAATTAGCCCCAAAAAGCAGAAAAAAGCTAATTGGCGCTCTCAGCTGCATGCACAAAGGTCCCAAATGCATTCAATCCCTCTGGGACCATCCGAAAAAAATTCCTTTTGTGCAAAAGCACAAAGAAGGCGCGATATGTGCGATCCTTAGGGAAAAAACCCCATTTTTGGCCTTCCCAGAGGCTAAAAAAGGTGTTGTTAACTGCGCAAGGCTGCGCAAGGCTGCGCACTGGCCTAATAATAACTCAAATCCCTTGGGGCTATCAGAAAAAAAAGTTTATTGTGTAGAAAAGCGCGATATGTGCGAGCCTTAGGGAAAAAACCCCATTTTTGGCCTTCCCAGAGGCTAAAAAAGGTGTTGTTAACTGCGCAAGGCTGCGCAAGGCTGCGCACTGGCCTAATAATAACGCAAATCCCTTGGGGCTGTCAGAAAAAAAAGTTTATTGTGTAGAAAAGCGCGATATGTGCGAGCCTTAGGGAAAAAACCCCATTTTTGGCCTTCCCAGAGGCTAAAAAAGGTGTTGTTAACTGCGCAAGGCTGCGCAAGGCTGCGCACTGGCCTAATAATAACGCAAATCCCTTGGGGCTGTCAGAAAAAAAAGTTTATTGTGTAGAAAAGCGCGATATGTGCGAGCCTTAGGGAAAAAACCCCATTTTTGGCCTTCCCAGAGGCTAAAAAAGGTGTTGTTAACTGCGCAAGGCTGCGCAAGGCTGTGCACTGGCCCAATAATAATGCAAATCCCTCGGGGCTATCAGGAAAAAAAGTTTATTGAGTAGAAAGTCTGTGATTTTTTCCATAAGGTGGGAATTTCAGTTTTGAGAGGGGTGGGGTGGGTCCCTCAAAAAAGTGCTGGTTTTGGTGCAACGGCCCCAGCACAAAAGCACCCCAGATCCCGTTGCGGCACCAAAAAACATTCCATTTGGCACTATTTTTATCGAATTTGGCGATACTAAAAAGTGCTGCACTTTTTCAGGGCTTGAATTAGCCCCAAAAAGCAGAAAAAAGCTAATTGGCGCTCTCAGCTGCATGCACAAAGGTCCCAAATGCATTCAATCCCTCTGGGACCATCCGAAAAAAATTCCTTTTGTGCAAAAGCACAAAGAAGGCGCGATATGTGCGATCCTTAGGGAAAAAACCCCATTTTTGGCCTTCCCAGAGGCTAAAAAAGGTGTTGTTAACTGCGCAAGGCTGCGCAAGGCTGCGCACTGGCCTAATAATAACTCAAATCCCTTGGGGCTATCAGAAAAAAAAGTTTATTGTGTAGAAAAGCGCGATATGTGCGAGCCTTAGGGAAAAAACCCCATTTTTGGCCTTCCCAGAGGCTAAAAAAGGTGTTGTTAACTGCGCAAGGCTGCGCAAGGCTGCGCACTGGCCTAATAATAACGCAAATCCCTTGGGGCTGTCAGAAAAAAAAGTTTATTGTGTAGAAAAGCGCGATATGTGCGAGCCTTAGGGAAAAAACCCCATTTTTGGCCTTCCCAGAGGCTAAAAAAGGTGTTGTTAACTGCGCAAGGCTGCGCAAGGCTGCGCACTGGCCCAATAATAATGCAAATCCCTCGGGGCTATCAGGAAAAAAAGTTTATTGAGTAGAAAGTCTGTGATTTTTTCCATAAGGTGGGAATTTCAGTTTTGAGAGGGGTGGGGTGGGTCCCTCAAAAAAGTGCTGGTTTTGGTGCAACGGCCCCAGCACAAAAGCACCCCAGATCCCGTTGCGGCACCAAAAAACATTCCATTTGGCACTATTTTTATCGAATTTGGCGATACTAAAAAGTGCTGCACTTTTTCAGGGCTTGAATTAGCCCCAAAAAGCAGAAAAAAGCTAATTGGCGCTCTCAGCTGCATGCACAAAGGTCCCAAATGCATTCAATCCCTCTGGGACCATCCGAAAAAAATTCCTTTTGTGCAAAAGCACAAAGAAGGCGCGATATGTGCGATCCTTAGGGAAAAAACCCCATTTTTGGCCTTCCCAGAGGCTAAAAAAGGTGTTGTTAACTGCGCAAGGCTGCGCAAGGCTGCGCACTGGCCTAATAATAACTCAAATCCCTTGGGGCTATCAGAAAAAAAAGTTTATTGTGTAGAAAAGCGCGATATGTGCGAGCCTTAGGGAAAAAACCCCATTTTTGGCCTTCCCAGAGGCTAAAAAAGGTGTTGTTAACTGCGCAAGGCTGCGCAAGGCTGCGCACTGGCCTAATAATAACGCAAATCCCTTGGGGCTGTCAGAAAAAAAAGTTTATTGTGTAGAAAAGCGCGATATGTGCGAGCCTTAGGGAAAAAACCCCATTTTTGGCCTTCCCAGAGGCTAAAAAAGGTGTTGTTAACTGCGCAAGGCTGCGCAAGGCTGCGCACTGGCCTAATAATAACGCAAATCCCTTGGGGCTGTCAGAAAAAAAAGTTTATTGTGTAGAAAAGCGCGATATGTGCGAGCCTTAGGGAAAAAACCCCATTTTTGGCCTTCCCAGAGGCTAAAAAAGGTGTTGTTAACTGCGCAAGGCTGCGCAAGGCTGCGCACTGGCCCAATAATAATGCAAATCCCTCGGGGCTATCAGGAAAAAAAGTTTATTGAGTAGAAAGTCTGTGATTTTTTCCATAAGGTGGGAATTTCAGTTTTGAGAGGGGTGGGGTGGGTCCCTCAAAAAAGTGCTGGTTTTGGTGCAACGGCCCCAGCACAAAAGCACCCCAGATCCCGTTGCGGCACCAAAAAACATTCCATTTGGCACTATTTTTATCGAATTTGGTGATACTAAAAAGTGCTGCACTTTTTCAGGGCTTGAATTAGCCCCAAAAAGCAGAAAAAAGCTAATTGGCGCTCTCAGCTGCATGCACAAAGGTCCCAAATGCATTCAATCCCTCTGGGACCATCCGAAAAAAATTCCTTTTGTGCAAAAGCACAAAGAAGGCGCGATATGTGCGATCCTTAGGGAAAAAACCCCATTTTTGGCCTTCCCAGAGGCTAAAAAAGGTGTTGTTAACTGCGCAAGGCTGCGCAAGGCTGCGCACTGGCCTAATAATAACTCAAATCCCTTGGGGCTATCAGAAAAAAAAGTTTATTGTGTAGAAAAGCGCGATATGTGCGAGCCTTAGGGAAAAAACCCCATTTTTGGCCTTCCCAGAGGCTAAAAAAGGTGTTGTTAACTGCGCAAGGCTGCGCAAGGCTGCGCACTGGCCTAATAATAACGCAAATCCCTTGGGGCTGTCAGAAAAAAAAGTTTATTGTGTAGAAAAGCGCGATATGTGCGAGCCTTAGGGAAAAAACCCCATTTTTGGCCTTCCCAGAGGCTAAAAAAGGTGTTGTTAACTGCGCAAGGCTGCGCAAGGCTGCGCACTGGCCCAATAATAATGCAAATCCCTCGGGGCTATCAGGAAAAAAAGTTTATTGAGTAGAAAGTCTGTGATTTTTTCCATAAGGTGGGAATTTCAGTTTTGAGAGGGGTGGGGTGGGTCCCTCAAAAAAGTGCTGGTTTTGGTGCAACGGCCCCAGCACAAAAGCACCCCAGATCCCGTTGCGGCACCAAAAAACATTCCATTTGGCACTATTTTTATCGAATTTGGCGATACTAAAAAGTGCTGCACTTTTTCAGGGCTTGAATTAGCCCCAAAAAGCAGAAAAAAGCTAATTGGCGCTCTCAGCTGCATGCACAAAGGTCCCAAATGCATTCAATCCCTCTGGGACCATCCGAAAAAAATTCCTTTTGTGCAAAAGCACAAAGAAGGCGCGATATGTGCGATCCTTAGGGAAAAAACCCCATTTTTGGCCTTCCCAGAGGCTAAAAAAGGTGTTGTTAACTGCGCAAGGCTGCGCAAGGCTGCGCACTGGCCTAATAATAACTCAAATCCCTTGGGGCTATCAGAAAAAAAAGTTTATTGTGTAGAAAAGCGCGATATGTGCGAGCCTTAGGGAAAAAACCCCATTTTTGGCCTTCCCAGAGGCTAAAAAAGGTGTTGTTAACTGCGCAAGGCTGCGCAAGGCTGCGCACTGGCCTAATAATAACGCAAATCCCTTGGGGCTGTCAGAAAAAAAAGTTTATTGTGTAGAAAAGCGCGATATGTGCGAGCCTTAGGGAAAAAACCCCATTTTTGGCCTTCCCAGAGGCTAAAAAAGGTGTTGTTAACTGCGCAAGGCTGCGCAAGGCTGCGCACTGGCCTAATAATAACGCAAATCCCTTGGGGCTGTCAGAAAAAAAAGTTTATTGTGTAGAAAAGCGCGATATGTGCGAGCCTTAGGGAAAAAACCCCATTTTTGGCCTTCCCAGAGGCTAAAAAAGGTGTTGTTAACTGCGCAAGGCTGCGCAAGGCTGCGCACTGGCCCAATAATAATGCAAATCCCTCGGGGCTATCAGGAAAAAAAGTTTATTGAGTAGAAAGTCTGTGATTTTTTCCATAAGGTGGGAATTTCAGTTTTGAGAGGGGTGGGGTGGGTCCCTCAAAAAAGTGCTGGTTTTGGTGCAACGGCCCCAGCACAAAAGCACCCCAGATCCCGTTGCGGCACCAAAAAACATTCCATTTGGCACTATTTTTATCGAATTTGGCGATACTAAAAAGTGCTGCACTTTTTCAGGGCTTGAATTAGCCCCAAAAAGCAGAAAAAAGCTAATTGGCGCTCTCAGCTGCATGCACAAAGGTCCCAAATGCATTCAATCCCTCTGGGACCATCCGAAAAAAATTCCTTTTGTGCAAAAGCACAAAGAAGGCGCGATATGTGCGATCCTTAGGGAAAAAACCCCATTTTTGGCCTTCCCAGAGGCTAAAAAAGGTGTTGTTAACTGCGCAAGGCTGCGCAAGGCTGCGCACTGGCCTAATAATAACTCAAATCCCTTGGGGCTATCAGAAAAAAAAGTTTATTGTGTAGAAAAGCGCGATATGTGCGAGCCTTAGGGAAAAAACCCCATTTTTGGCCTTCCCAGAGGCTAAAAAAGGTGTTGTTAACTGCGCAAGGCTGCGCAAGGCTGCGCACTGGCCTAATAATAACGCAAATCCCTTGGGGCTGTCAGAAAAAAAAGTTTATTGTGTAGAAAAGCGCGATATGTGCGAGCCTTAGGGAAAAAACCCCATTTTTGGCCTTCCCAGAGGCTAAAAAAGGTGTTGTTAACTGCGCAAGGCTGCGCAAGGCTGCGCACTGGCCCAATAATAATGCAAATCCCTCGGGGCTATCAGGAAAAAAAGTTTATTGAGTAGAAAGTCTGTGATTTTTTCCATAAGGTGGGAATTTCAGTTTTGAGAGGGGTGGGGTGGGTCCCTCAAAAAAGTGCTGGTTTTGGTGCAACGGCCCCAGCACAAAAGCACCCCAGATCCCGTTGCGGCACCAAAAAACATTCCATTTGGCACTATTTTTATCGAATTTGGCGATACTAAAAAGTGCTGCACTTTTTCAGGGCTTGAATTAGCCCCAAAAAGCAGAAAAAAGCTAATTGGCGCTCTCAGCTGCATGCACAAAGGTCCCAAATGCATTCAATCCCTCTGGGACCATCCGAAAAAAATTCCTTTTGTGCAAAAGCACAAAGAAGGCGCGATATGTGCGATCCTTAGGGAAAAAACCCCATTTTTGGCCTTCCCAGAGGCTAAAAAAGGTGTTGTTAACTGCGCAAGGCTGCGCAAGGCTGCGCACTGGCCTAATAATAACTCAAATCCCTTGGGGCTATCAGAAAAAAAAGTTTATTGTGTAGAAAAGCGCGATATGTGCGAGCCTTAGGGAAAAAACCCCATTTTTGGCCTTCCCAGAGGCTAAAAAAGGTGTTGTTAACTGCGCAAGGCTGCGCAAGGCTGCGCACTGGCCTAATAATAACGCAAATCCCTTGGGGCTGTCAGAAAAAAAAGTTTATTGTGTAGAAAAGCGCGATATGTGCGAGCCTTAGGGAAAAAACCCCATTTTTGGCCTTCCCAGAGGCTAAAAAAGGTGTTGTTAACTGCGCAAGGCTGCGCAAGGCTGCGCACTGGCCTAATAATAACGCAAATCCCTTGGGGCTGTCAGAAAAAAAAGTTTATTGTGTAGAAAAGCGCGATATGTGCGAGCCTTAGGGAAAAAACCCCATTTTTGGCCTTCCCAGAGGCTAAAAAAGGTGTTGTTAACTGCGCAAGGCTGCGCAAGGCTGCGCACTGGCCCAATAATAATGCAAATCCCTCGGGGCTATCAGGAAAAAAAGTTTATTGAGTAGAAAGTCTGTGATTTTTTCCATAAGGTGGGAATTTCAGTTTTGAGAGGGGTGGGGTGGGTCCCTCAAAAAAGTGCTGGTTTTGGTGCAACGGCCCCAGCACAAAAGCACCCCAGATCCCGTTGCGGCACCAAAAAACATTCCATTTGGCACTATTTTTATCGAATTTGGCGATACTAAAAAGTGCTGCACTTTTTCAGGGCTTGAATTAGCCCCAAAAAGCAGAAAAAAGCTAATTGGCGCTCTCAGCTGCATGCACAAAGGTCCCAAATGCATTCAATCCCTCTGGGACCATCCGAAAAAAATTCCTTTTGTGCAAAAGCACAAAGAAGGCGCGATATGTGCGATCCTTAGGGAAAAAACCCCATTTTTGGCCTTCCCAGAGGCTAAAAAAGGTGTTGTTAACTGCGCAAGGCTGCGCAAGGCTGCGCACTGGCCTAATAATAACTCAAATCCCTTGGGGCTATCAGAAAAAAAAGTTTATTGTGTAGAAAAGCGCGATATGTGCGAGCCTTAGGGAAAAAACCCCATTTTTGGCCTTCCCAGAGGCTAAAAAAGGTGTTGTTAACTGCGCAAGGCTGCGCAAGGCTGCGCACTGGCCTAATAATAACGCAAATCCCTTGGGGCTGTCAGAAAAAAAAGTTTATTGTGTAGAAAAGCGCGATATGTGCGAGCCTTAGGGAAAAAACCCCATTTTTGGCCTTCCCAGAGGCTAAAAAAGGTGTTGTTAACTGCGCAAGGCTGCGCAAGGCTGCGCACTGGCCCAATAATAATGCAAATCCCTCGGGGCTATCAGGAAAAAAAGTTTATTGAGTAGAAAGTCTGTGATTTTTTCCATAAGGTGGGAATTTCAGTTTTGAGAGGGGTGGGGTGGGTCCCTCAAAAAAGTGCTGGTTTTGGTGCAACGGCCCCAGCACAAAAGCACCCCAGATCCCGTTGCGGCACCAAAAAACATTCCATTTGGCACTATTTTTATCGAATTTGGCGATACTAAAAAGTGCTGCACTTTTTCAGGGCTTGAATTAGCCCCAAAAAGCAGAAAAAAGCTAATTGGCGCTCTCAGCTGCATGCACAAAGGTCCCAAATGCATTCAATCCCTCTGGGACCATCCGAAAAAAATTCCTTTTGTGCAAAAGCACAAAGAAGGCGCGATATGTGCGATCCTTAGGGAAAAAACCCCATTTTTGGCCTTCCCAGAGGCTAAAAAAGGTGTTGTTAACTGCGCAAGGCTGCGCAAGGCTGCGCACTGGCCTAATAATAACTCAAATCCCTTGGGGCTATCAGAAAAAAAAGTTTATTGTGTAGAAAAGCGCGATATGTGCGAGCCTTAGGGAAAAAACCCCATTTTTGGCCTTCCCAGAGGCTAAAAAAGGTGTTGTTAACTGCGCAAGGCTGCGCAAGGCTGCGCACTGGCCTAATAATAACGCAAATCCCTTGGGGCTGTCAGAAAAAAAAGTTTATTGTGTAGAAAAGCGCGATATGTGCGAGCCTTAGGGAAAAAACCCCATTTTTGGCCTTCCCAGAGGCTAAAAAAGGTGTTGTTAACTGCGCAAGGCTGCGCAAGGCTGCGCACTGGCCTAATAATAACGCAAATCCCTTGGGGCTGTCAGAAAAAAAAGTTTATTGTGTAGAAAAGCGCGATATGTGCGAGCCTTAGGGAAAAAACCCCATTTTTGGCCTTCCCAGAGGCTAAAAAAGGTGTTGTTAACTGCGCAAGGCTGCGCAAGGCTGCGCACTGGCCCAATAATAATGCAAATCCCTCGGGGCTATCAGGAAAAAAAGTTTATTGAGTAGAAAGTCTGTGATTTTTTCCATAAGGTGGGAATTTCAGTTTTGAGAGGGGTGGGGTGGGTCCCTCAAAAAAGTGCTGGTTTTGGTGCAACGGCCCCAGCACAAAAGCACCCCAGATCCCGTTGCGGCACCAAAAAACATTCCATTTGGCACTATTTTTATCGAATTTGGCGATACTAAAAAGTGCTGCACTTTTTCAGGGCTTGAATTAGCCCCAAAAAGCAGAAAAAAGCTAATTGGCGCTCTCAGCTGCATGCACAAAGGTCCCAAATGCATTCAATCCCTCTGGGACCATCCGAAAAAAATTCCTTTTGTGCAAAAGCACAAAGAAGGCGCGATATGTGCGATCCTTAGGGAAAAAACCCCATTTTTGGCCTTCCCAGAGGCTAAAAAAGGTGTTGTTAACTGCGCAAGGCTGCGCAAGGCTGCGCACTGGCCTAATAATAACTCAAATCCCTTGGGGCTATCAGAAAAAAAAGTTTATTGTGTAGAAAAGCGCGATATGTGCGAGCCTTAGGGAAAAAACCCCATTTTTGGCCTTCCCAGAGGCTAAAAAAGGTGTTGTTAACTGCGCAAGGCTGCGCAAGGCTGCGCACTGGCCTAATAATAACGCAAATCCCTTGGGGCTGTCAGAAAAAAAAGTTTATTGTGTAGAAAAGCGCGATATGTGCGAGCCTTAGGGAAAAAACCCCATTTTTGGCCTTCCCAGAGGCTAAAAAAGGTGTTGTTAACTGCGCAAGGCTGCGCAAGGCTGCGCACTGGCCCAATAATAATGCAAATCCCTCGGGGCTATCAGGAAAAAAAGTTTATTGAGTAGAAAGTCTGTGATTTTTTCCATAAGGTGGGAATTTCAGTTTTGAGAGGGGTGGGGTGGGTCCCTCAAAAAAGTGCTGGTTTTGGTGCAACGGCCCCAGCACAAAAGCACCCCAGATCCCGTTGCGGCACCAAAAAACATTCCATTTGGCACTATTTTTATCGAATTTGGCGATACTAAAAAGTGCTGCACTTTTTCAGGGCTTGAATTAGCCCCAAAAAGCAGAAAAAAGCTAATTGGCGCTCTCAGCTGCATGCACAAAGGTCCCAAATGCATTCAATCCCTCTGGGACCATCCGAAAAAAATTCCTTTTGTGCAAAAGCACAAAGAAGGCGCGATATGTGCGATCCTTAGGGAAAAAACCCCATTTTTGGCCTTCCCAGAGGCTAAAAAAGGTGTTGTTAACTGCGCAAGGCTGCGCAAGGCTGCGCACTGGCCTAATAATAACTCAAATCCCTTGGGGCTATCAGAAAAAAAAGTTTATTGTGTAGAAAAGCGCGATATGTGCGAGCCTTAGGGAAAAAACCCCATTTTTGGCCTTCCCAGAGGCTAAAAAAGGTGTTGTTAACTGCGCAAGGCTGCGCAAGGCTGCGCACTGGCCTAATAATAACGCAAATCCCTTGGGGCTGTCAGAAAAAAAAGTTTATTGTGTAGAAAAGCGCGATATGTGCGAGCCTTAGGGAAAAAACCCCATTTTTGGCCTTCCCAGAGGCTAAAAAAGGTGTTGTTAACTGCGCAAGGCTGCGCAAGGCTGCGCACTGGCCTAATAATAACGCAAATCCCTTGGGGCTGTCAGAAAAAAAAGTTTATTGTGTAGAAAAGCGCGATATGTGCGAGCCTTAGGGAAAAAACCCCATTTTTGGCCTTCCCAGAGGCTAAAAAAGGTGTTGTTAACTGCGCAAGGCTGCGCAAGGCTGCGCACTGGCCCAATAATAATGCAAATCCCTCGGGGCTATCAGGAAAAAAAGTTTATTGAGTAGAAAGTCTGTGATTTTTTCCATAAGGTGGGAATTTCAGTTTTGAGAGGGGTGGGGTGGGTCCCTCAAAAAAGTGCTGGTTTTGGTGCAACGGCCCCAGCACAAAAGCACCCCAGATCCCGTTGCGGCACCAAAAAACATTCCATTTGGCACTATTTTTATCGAATTTGGCGATACTAAAAAGTGCTGCACTTTTTCAGGGCTTGAATTAGCCCCAAAAAGCAGAAAAAAGCTAATTGGCGCTCTCAGCTGCATGCACAAAGGTCCCAAATGCATTCAATCCCTCTGGGACCATCCGAAAAAAATTCCTTTTGTGCAAAAGCACAAAGAAGGCGCGATATGTGCGATCCTTAGGGAAAAAACCCCATTTTTGGCCTTCCCAGAGGCTAAAAAAGGTGTTGTTAACTGCGCAAGGCTGCGCAAGGCTGCGCACTGGCCTAATAATAACTCAAATCCCTTGGGGCTATCAGAAAAAAAAGTTTATTGTGTAGAAAAGCGCGATATGTGCGAGCCTTAGGGAAAAAACCCCATTTTTGGCCTTCCCAGAGGCTAAAAAAGGTGTTGTTAACTGCGCAAGGCTGCGCAAGGCTGCGCACTGGCCTAATAATAACGCAAATCCCTTGGGGCTGTCAGAAAAAAAGTTTATTGTGTAGAAAAGCGCGATATGTGCGAGCCTTAGGGAAAAAACCCCATTTTTGGCCTTCCCAGAGGCTAAAAAAGGTGTTGTTAACTGCGCAAGGCTGCGCAAGGCTGCGCACTGGCCCAATAATAATGCAAATCCCTCGGGGCTATCAGGAAAAAAAGTTTATTGAGTAGAAAGTCTGTGATTTTTTCCATAAGGTGGGAATTTCAGTTTTGAGAGGGGTGGGGTGGGTCCCTCAAAAAAGTGCTGGTTTTGGTGCAACGGCCCCAGCACAAAAGCACCCCAGATCCCGTTGCGGCACCAAAAAACATTCCATTTGGCACTATTTTTATCGAATTTGGCGATACTAAAAAGTGCTGCACTTTTTCAGGGCTTGAATTAGCCCCAAAAAGCAGAAAAAAGCTAATTGGCGCTCTCAGCTGCATGCACAAAGGTCCCAAATGCATTCAATCCCTCTGGGACCATCCGAAAAAAATTCCTTTTGTGCAAAAGCACAAAGAAGGCGCGATATGTGCGATCCTTAGGGAAAAAACCCCATTTTTGGCCTTCCCAGAGGCTAAAAAAGGTGTTGTTAACTGCGCAAGGCTGCGCAAGGCTGCGCACTGGCCTAATAATAACTCAAATCCCTTGGGGCTATCAGAAAAAAAAGTTTATTGTGTAGAAAAGCGCGATATGTGCGAGCCTTAGGGAAAAAACCCCATTTTTGGCCTTCCCAGAGGCTAAAAAAGGTGTTGTTAACTGCGCAAGGCTGCGCAAGGCTGCGCACTGGCCTAATAATAACGCAAATCCCTTGGGGCTGTCAGAAAAAAAAGTTTATTGTGTAGAAAAGCGCGATATGTGCGAGCCTTAGGGAAAAAACCCCATTTTTGGCCTTCCCAGAGGCTAAAAAAGGTGTTGTTAACTGCGCAAGGCTGCGCAAGGCTGCGCACTGGCCTAATAATAACGCAAATCCCTTGGGGCTGTCAGAAAAAAAAGTTTATTGTGTAGAAAAGCGCGATATGTGCGAGCCTTAGGGAAAAAACCCCATTTTTGGCCTTCCCAGAGGCTAAAAAAGGTGTTGTTAACTGCGCAAGGCTGCGCAAGGCTGCGCACTGGCCCAATAATAATGCAAATCCCTCGGGGCTATCAGGAAAAAAAGTTTATTGAGTAGAAAGTCTGTGATTTTTTCCATAAGGTGGGAATTTCAGTTTTGAGAGGGGTGGGGTGGGTCCCTCAAAAAAGTGCTGGTTTTGGTGCAACGGCCCCAGCACAAAAGCACCCCAGATCCCGTTGCGGCACCAAAAAACATTCCATTTGGCACTATTTTTATCGAATTTGGCGATACTAAAAAGTGCTGCACTTTTTCAGGGCTTGAATTAGCCCCAAAAAGCAGAAAAAAGCTAATTGGCGCTCTCAGCTGCATGCACAAAGGTCCCAAATGCATTCAATCCCTCTGGGACCATCCGAAAAAAATTCCTTTTGTGCAAAAGCACAAAGAAGGCGCGATATGTGCGATCCTTAGGGAAAAAACCCCATTTTTGGCCTTCCCAGAGGCTAAAAAAGGTGTTGTTAACTGCGCAAGGCTGCGCAAGGCTGCGCACTGGCCTAATAATAACTCAAATCCCTTGGGGCTATCAGAAAAAAAAGTTTATTGTGTAGAAAAGCGCGATATGTGCGAGCCTTAGGGAAAAAACCCCATTTTTGGCCTTCCCAGAGGCTAAAAAAGGTGTTGTTAACTGCGCAAGGCTGCGCAAGGCTGCGCACTGGCCTAATAATAACGCAAATCCCTTGGGGCTGTCAGAAAAAAAAGTTTATTGTGTAGAAAAGCGCGATATGTGCGAGCCTTAGGGAAAAAACCCCATTTTTGGCCTTCCCAGAGGCTAAAAAAGGTGTTGTTAACTGCGCAAGGCTGCGCAAGGCTGCGCACTGGCCCAATAATAATGCAAATCCCTCGGGGCTATCAGGAAAAAAAGTTTATTGAGTAGAAAGTCTGTGATTTTTTCCATAAGGTGGGAATTTCAGTTTTGAGAGGGGTGGGGTGGGTCCCTCAAAAAAGTGCTGGTTTTGGTGCAACGGCCCCAGCACAAAAGCACCCCAGATCCCGTTGCGGCACCAAAAAACATTCCATTTGGCACTATTTTTATCGAATTTGGCGATACTAAAAAGTGCTGCACTTTTTCAGGGCTTGAATTAGCCCCAAAAAGCAGAAAAAAGCTAATTGGCGCTCTCAGCTGCATGCACAAAGGTCCCAAATGCATTCAATCCCTCTGGGACCATCCGAAAAAAATTCCTTTTGTGCAAAAGCACAAAGAAGGCGCGATATGTGCGATCCTTAGGGAAAAAACCCCATTTTTGGCCTTCCCAGAGGCTAAAAAAGGTGTTGTTAACTGCGCAAGGCTGCGCAAGGCTGCGCACTGGCCTAATAATAACTCAAATCCCTTGGGGCTATCAGAAAAAAAAGTTTATTGTGTAGAAAAGCGCGATATGTGCGAGCCTTAGGGAAAAAACCCCATTTTTGGCCTTCCCAGAGGCTAAAAAAGGTGTTGTTAACTGCGCAAGGCTGCGCAAGGCTGCGCACTGGCCTAATAATAACGCAAATCCCTTGGGGCTGTCAGAAAAAAAAGTTTATTGTGTAGAAAAGCGCGATATGTGCGAGCCTTAGGGAAAAAACCCCATTTTTGGCCTTCCCAGAGGCTAAAAAAGGTGTTGTTAACTGCGCAAGGCTGCGCAAGGCTGCGCACTGGCCTAATAATAACGCAAATCCCTTGGGGCTGTCAGAAAAAAAAGTTTATTGTGTAGAAAAGCGCGATATGTGCGAGCCTTAGGGAAAAAACCCCATTTTTGGCCTTCCCAGAGGCTAAAAAAGGTGTTGTTAACTGCGCAAGGCTGCGCAAGGCTGCGCACTGGCCCAATAATAATGCAAATCCCTCGGGGCTATCAGGAAAAAAAGTTTATTGAGTAGAAAGTCTGTGATTTTTTCCATAAGGTGGGAATTTCAGTTTTGAGAGGGGTGGGGTGGGTCCCTCAAAAAAGTGCTGGTTTTGGTGCAACGGCCCCAGCACAAAAGCACCCCAGATCCCGTTGCGGCACCAAAAAACATTCCATTTGGCACTATTTTTATCGAATTTGGCGATACTAAAAAGTGCTGCACTTTTTCAGGGCTTGAATTAGCCCCAAAAAGCAGAAAAAAGCTAATTGGCGCTCTCAGCTGCATGCACAAAGGTCCCAAATGCATTCAATCCCTCTGGGACCATCCGAAAAAAATTCCTTTTGTGCAAAAGCACAAAGAAGGCGCGATATGTGCGATCCTTAGGGAAAAAACCCCATTTTTGGCCTTCCCAGAGGCTAAAAAAGGTGTTGTTAACTGCGCAAGGCTGCGCAAGGCTGCGCACTGGCCTAATAATAACTCAAATCCCTTGGGGCTATCAGAAAAAAAAGTTTATTGTGTAGAAAAGCGCGATATGTGCGAGCCTTAGGGAAAAAACCCCATTTTTGGCCTTCCCAGAGGCTAAAAAAGGTGTTGTTAACTGCGCAAGGCTGCGCAAGGCTGCGCACTGGCCTAATAATAACGCAAATCCCTTGGGGCTGTCAGAAAAAAAAGTTTATTGTGTAGAAAAGCGCGATATGTGCGAGCCTTAGGGAAAAAACCCCATTTTTGGCCTTCCCAGAGGCTAAAAAAGGTGTTGTTAACTGCGCAAGGCTGCGCAAGGCTGCGCACTGGCCCAATAATAATGCAAATCCCTCGGGGCTATCAGGAAAAAAAGTTTATTGAGTAGAAAGTCTGTGATTTTTTCCATAAGGTGGGAATTTCAGTTTTGAGAGGGGTGGGGTGGGTCCCTCAAAAAAGTGCTGGTTTTGGTGCAACGGCCCCAGCACAAAAGCACCCCAGATCCCGTTGCGGCACCAAAAAACATTCCATTTGGCACTATTTTTATCGAATTTGGCGATACTAAAAAGTGCTGCACTTTTTCAGGGCTTGAATTAGCCCCAAAAAGCAGAAAAAAGCTAATTGGCGCTCTCAGCTGCATGCACAAAGGTCCCAAATGCATTCAATCCCTCTGGGACCATCCGAAAAAAATTCCTTTTGTGCAAAAGCACAAAGAAGGCGCGATATGTGCGATCCTTAGGGAAAAAACCCCATTTTTGGCCTTCCCAGAGGCTAAAAAAGGTGTTGTTAACTGCGCAAGGCTGCGCAAGGCTGCGCACTGGCCTAATAATAACTCAAATCCCTTGGGGCTATCAGAAAAAAAAGTTTATTGTGTAGAAAAGCGCGATATGTGCGAGCCTTAGGGAAAAAACCCCATTTTTGGCCTTCCCAGAGGCTAAAAAAGGTGTTGTTAACTGCGCAAGGCTGCGCAAGGCTGCGCACTGGCCCAATAATAATGCAAATCCCTCGGGGCTATCAGGAAAAAAAGTTTATTGAGTAGAAAGTCTGTGATTTTTTCCATAAGGTGGGAATTTCAGTTTTGAGAGGGGTGGGGTGGGTCCCTCAAAAAAGTGCTGGTTTTGGTGCAACGGCCCCAGCACAAAAGCACCCCAGATCCCGTTGCGGCACCAAAAAACATTCCATTTGGCACTATTTTTATCGAATTTGGCGATACTAAAAAGTGCTGCACTTTTTCAGGGCTTGAATTAGCCCCAAAAAGCAGAAAAAAGCTAATTGGCGCTCTCAGCTGCATGCACAAAGGTCCCAAATGCATTCAATCCCTCTGGGACCATCCGAAAAAAATTCCTTTTGTGCAAAAGCACAAAGAAGGCGCGATATGTGCGATCCTTAGGGAAAAAACCCCATTTTTGGCCTTCCCAGAGGCTAAAAAAGGTGTTGTTAACTGCGCAAGGCTGCGCAAGGCTGCGCACTGGCCTAATAATAACTCAAATCCCTTGGGGCTATCAGAAAAAAAAGTTTATTGTGTAGAAAAGCGCGATATGTGCGAGCCTTAGGGAAAAAAACCCCATTTTTGGCCTTCCCAGAGGCTAAAAAAGGTGTTGTTAACTGCGCAAGGCTGCGCAAGGCTGCGCACTGGCCTAATAATAACGCAAATCCCTTGGGGCTGTCAGAAAAAAAAGTTTATTGTGTAGAAAAGCGCGATATGTGCGAGCCTTAGGGAAAAAACCCCATTTTTGGCCTTCCCAGAGGCTAAAAAAGGTGTTGTTAACTGCGCAAGGCTGCGCAAGGCTGCGCACTGGCCCAATAATAATGCAAATCCCTCGGGGCTATCAGGAAAAAAAGTTTATTGAGTAGAAAGTCTGTGATTTTTTCCATAAGGTGGGAATTTCAGTTTTGAGAGGGGTGGGGTGGGTCCCTCAAAAAAGTGCTGGTTTTGGTGCAACGGCCCCAGCACAAAAGCACCCCAGATCCCGTTGCGGCACCAAATAACATTCCATTTGGCACTATTTTTATCGAATTTGGCGATACTAAAAAGTGCTGCACTTTTTCAGGGCTTGAATTAGCCCCAAAAAGCAGAAAAAAGCTAATTGGCGCTCTCAGCTGCATGCACAAAGGTCCCAAATGCATTCAATCCCTCTGGGACCATCCGAAAAAAATTCCTTTTGTGCAAAAGCACAAAGAAGGCGCGATATGTGCGATCCTTAGGGAAAAAACCCCATTTTTGGCCTTCCCAGAGGCTAAAAAAGGTGTTGTTAACTGCGCAAGGCTGCGCAAGGCTGCGCACTGGCCTAATAATAACTCAAATCCCTTGGGGCTATCAGAAAAAAAAGTTTATTGTGTAGAAAAGCGCGATATGTGCGAGCCTTAGGGAAAAAACCCCATTTTTGGCCTTCCCAGAGGCTAAAAAAGGTGTTGTTAACTGCGCAAGGCTGCGCAAGGCTCCGCACTGGCCTAATAATAACGCAAATCCCTTGGGGCTGTCAGAAAAAAAAGTTTATTGTGTAGAAAAGCGCGATATGTGCGAGCCTTAGGGAAAAAACCCCATTTTTGGCCTTCCCAGAGGCTAAAAAAGGTGTTGTTAACTGCGCAAGGCTGCGCAAGGCTGCGCACTGGCCTAATAATAACGCAAATCCCTTGGGGCTGTCAGAAAAAAAAGTTTATTGTGTAGAAAAGCGCGATATGTGCGAGCCTTAGGGAAAAAACCCCATTTTTGGCCTTCCCAGAGGCTAAAAAAGGTGTTGTTAACTGCGCAAGGCTGCGCAAGGCTGCGCACTGGCCCAATAATAATGCAAATCCCTCGGGGCTATCAGGAAAAAAAGTTTATTGAGTAGAAAGTCTGTGATTTTTTCCATAAGGTGGGAATTTCAGTTTTGAGAGGGGTGGGGTGGGTCCCTCAAAAAAGTGCTGGTTTTGGTGCAACGGCCCCAGCACAAAAGCACCCCAGATCCCGTTGCGGCACCAAAAAACATTCCATTTGGCACTATTTTTATCGAATTTGGCGATACTAAAAAGTGCTGCACTTTTTCAGGGCTTGAATTAGCCCCAAAAAGCAGAAAAAAGCTAATTGGCGCTCTCAGCTGCATGCACAAAGGTCCCAAATGCATTCAATCCCTCTGGGACCATCCGAAAAAAATTCCTTTTGTGCAAAAGCACAAAGAAGGCGCGATATGTGCGATCCTTAGGGAAAAAACCCCATTTTTGGCCTTCCCAGAGGCTAAAAAAGGTGTTGTTAACTGCGCAAGGCTGCGCAAGGCTGCGCACTGGCCTAATAATAACTCAAATCCCTTGGGGCTATCAGAAAAAAAAGTTTATTGTGTAGAAAAGCGCGATATGTGCGAGCCTTAGGGAAAAAACCCCATTTTTGGCCTTCCCAGAGGCTAAAAAAGGTGTTGTTAACTGCGCAAGGCTGCGCAAGGCTGCGCACTGGCCTAATAATAACGCAAATCCCTTGGGGCTGTCAGAAAAAAAAGTTTATTGTGTAGAAAAGCGCGATATGTGCGAGCCTTAGGGAAAAAACCCCATTTTTGGCCTTCCCAGAGGCTAAAAAAGGTGTTGTTAACTGCGCAAGGCTGCGCAAGGCTGCGCACTGGCCCAATAATAATGCAAATCCCTCGGGGCTATCAGGAAAAAAAGTTTATTGAGTAGAAAGTCTGTGATTTTTTCCATAAGGTGGGAATTTCAGTTTTGAGAGGGGTGGGGTGGGTCCCTCAAAAAAGTGCTGGTTTTGGTGCAACGGCCCCAGCACAAAAGCACCCCAGATCCCGTTGCGGCACCAAAAAACATTCCATTTGGCACTATTTTTATCGAATTTGGCGATACTAAAAAGTGCTGCACTTTTTCAGGGCTTGAATTAGCCCCAAAAAGCAGAAAAAAGCTAATTGGCGCTCTCAGCTGCATGCACAAAGGTCCCAAATGCATTCAATCCCTCTGGGACCATCCGAAAAAAATTCCTTTTGTGCAAAAGCACAAAGAAGGCGCGATATGTGCGATCCTTAGGGAAAAAACCCCATTTTTGGCCTTCCCAGAGGCTAAAAAAGGTGTTGTTAACTGCGCAAGGCTGCGCAAGGCTGCGCACTGGCCTAATAATAACTCAAATCCCTTGGGGCTATCAGAAAAAAAAGTTTATTGTGTAGAAAAGCGCGATATGTGCGAGCCTTAGGGAAAAAACCCCATTTTTGGCCTTCCCAGAGGCTAAAAAAGGTGTTGTTAACTGCGCAAGGCTGCGCAAGGCTGCGCACTGGCCTAATAATAACGCAAATCCCTTGGGGCTGTCAGAAAAAAAAGTTTATTGTGTAGAAAAGCGCGATATGTGCGAGCCTTAGGGAAAAAACCCCATTTTTGGCCTTCCCAGAGGCTAAAAAAGGTGTTGTTAACTGCGCAAGGCTGCGCAAGGCTGCGCACTGGCCTAATAATAACGCAAATCCCTTGGGGCTGTCAGAAAAAAAAGTTTATTGTGTAGAAAAGCGCGATATGTGCGAGCCTTAGGGAAAAAACCCCATTTTTGGCCTTCCCAGAGGCTAAAAAAGGTGTTGTTAACTGCGCAAGGCTGCGCAAGGCTGCGCACTGGCCCAATAATAATGCAAATCCCTCGGGGCTATCAGGAAAAAAAGTTTATTGAGTAGAAAGTCTGTGATTTTTTCCATAAGGTGGGAATTTCAGTTTTGAGAGGGGTGGGGTGGGTCCCTCAAAAAAGTGCTGGTTTTGGTGCAACGGCCCCAGCACAAAAGCACCCCAGATCCCGTTGCGGCACCAAAAAACATTCCATTTGGCACTATTTTTATCGAATTTGGCGATACTAAAAAGTGCTGCACTTTTTCAGGGCTTGAATTAGCCCCAAAAAGCAGAAAAAAGCTAATTGGCGCTCTCAGCTGCATGCACAAAGGTCCCAAATGCATTCAATCCCTCTGGGACCATCCGAAAAAAATTCCTTTTGTGCAAAAGCACAAAGAAGGCGCGATATGTGCGATCCTTAGGGAAAAAACCCCATTTTTGGCCTTCCCAGAGGCTAAAAAAGGTGTTGTTAACTGCGCAAGGCTGCGCAAGGCTGCGCACTGGCCTAATAATAACTCAAATCCCTTGGGGCTATCAGAAAAAAAAGTTTATTGTGTAGAAAAGCGCGATATGTGCGAGCCTTAGGGAAAAAACCCCATTTTTGGCCTTCCCAGAGGCTAAAAAAGGTGTTGTTAACTGCGCAAGGCTGCGCAAGGCTGCGCACTGGCCTAATAATAACGCAAATCCCTTGGGGCTGTCAGAAAAAAAAGTTTATTGTGTAGAAAAGCGCGATATGTGCGAGCCTTAGGGAAAAAACCCCATTTTTGGCCTTCCCAGAGGCTAAAAAAGGTGTTGTTAACTGCGCAAGGCTGCGCAAGGCTGCGCACTGGCCCAATAATAATGCAAATCCCTCGGGGCTATCAGGAAAAAAAGTTTATTGAGTAGAAAGTCTGTGATTTTTTCCATAAGGTGGGAATTTCAGTTTTGAGAGGGGTGGGGTGGGTCCCTCAAAAAAGTGCTGGTTTTGGTGCAACGGCCCCAGCACAAAAGCACCCCAGATCCCGTTGCGGCACCAAAAAACATTCCATTTGGCACTATTTTTATCGAATTTGGCGATACTAAAAAGTGCTGCACTTTTTCAGGGCTTGAATTAGCCCCAAAAAGCAGAAAAAAGCTAATTGGCGCTCTCAGCTGCATGCACAAAGGTCCCAAATGCATTCAATCCCTCTGGGACCATCCGAAAAAAATTCCTTTTGTGCAAAAGCACAAAGAAGGCGCGATATGTGCGATCCTTAGGGAAAAAACCCCATTTTTGGCCTTCCCAGAGGCTAAAAAAGGTGTTGTTAACTGCGCAAGGCTGCCCAAGGCTGCGCACTGGCCTAATAATAACTCAAATCCCTTGGGGCTATCAGAAAAAAAAGTTTATTGTGTAGAAAAGCGCGATATGTGCGAGCCTTAGGGAAAAAACCCCATTTTTGGCCTTCCCAGAGGCTAAAAAAGGTGTTGTTAACTGCGCAAGGCTGCGCAAGGCTGCGCACTGGCCTAATAATAACGCAAATCCCTTGGGGCTGTCAGAAAAAAAAGTTTATTGTGTAGAAAAGCGCGATATGTGCGAGCCTTAGGGAAAAAACCCCATTTTTGGCCTTCCCAGAGGCTAAAAAAGGTGTTGTTAACTGCGCAAGGCTGCGCAAGGCTGCGCACTGGCCTAATAATAACGCAAATCCCTTGGGGCTGTCAGAAAAAAAAGTTTATTGTGTAGAAAAGCGCGATATGTGCAAGCCTTAGGGAAAAAACCCCATTTTTGGCCTTCCCAGAGGCTAAAAAAGGTGTTGTTAACTGCGCAAGGCTGCGCAAGGCTGCGCACTGGCCCAATAATAATGCAAATCCCTCGGGGCTATCAGGAAAAAAAGTTTATTGAGTAGAAAGTCTGTGATTTTTTCCATAAGGTGGGAATTTCAGTTTTGAGAGGGGTGGGGTGGGTCCCTCAAAAAAGTGCTGGTTTTGGTGCAACGGCCCCAGCACAAAAGCACCCCAGATCCCGTTGCGGCACCAAAAAACATTCCATTTGGCACTATTTTTATCGAATTTGGCGATACTAAAAAGTGCTGCACTTTTTCAGGGCTTGAATTAGCCCCAAAAAGCAGAAAAAAGCTAATTGGCGCTCTCAGCTGCATGCACAAAGGTCCCAAATGCATTCAATCCCTCTGGGACCATCCGAAAAAAATTCCTTTTGTGCAAAAGCACAAAGAAGGCGCGATATGTGCGATCCTTAGGGAAAAAACCCCATTTTTGGCCTTCCCAGAGGCTAAAAAAGGTGTTGTTAACTGCGCAAGGCTGCGCAAGGCTGCGCACTGGCCTAATAATAACTCAAATCCCTTGGGGCTATCAGAAAAAAAAGTTTATTGTGTAGAAAAGCGCGATATGTGCGAGCCTTAGGGAAAAAACCCCATTTTTGGCCTTCCCAGAGGCTAAAAAAGGTGTTGTTAACTGCGCAAGGCTGCGCAAGGCTGCGCACTGGCCTAATAATAACGCAAATCCCTTGGGGCTGTCAGAAAAAAAAGTTTATTGTGTAGAAAAGCGCGATATGTGCGAGCCTTAGGGAAAAAACCCCATTTTTGGCCTTCCCAGAGGCTAAAAAAGGTGTTGTTAACTGCGCAAGGCTGCGCAAGGCTGCGCACTGGCCCAATAATAATGCAAATCCCTCGGGGCTATCAGGAAAAAAAGTTTATTGAGTAGAAAGTCTGTGATTTTTTCCATAAGGTGGGAATTTCAGTTTTGAGAGGGGTGGGGTGGGTCCCTCAAAAAAGTGCTGGTTTTGGTGCAACGGCCCCAGCACAAAAGCACCCCAGATCCCGTTGCGGCACCAAAAAACATTCCATTTGGCACTATTTTTATCGAATTTGGCGATACTAAAAAGTGCTGCACTTTTTCAGGGCTTGAATTAGCCCCAAAAAGCAGAAAAAAGCTAATTGGCGCTCTCAGCTGCATGCACAAAGGTCCCAAATGCATTCAATCCCTCTGGGACCATCCGAAAAAAATTCCTTTTGTGCAAAAGCACAAAGAAGGCGCGATATGTGCGATCCTTAGGGAAAAAAACCCATTTTTGGCCTTCCCAGAGGCTAAAAAAGGTGTTGTTAACTGCGCAAGGCTGCGCAAGGCTGCGCACTGGCCTAATAATAACTCAAATCCCTTGGGGCTATCAGAAAAAAAAGTTTATTGTGTAGAAAAGCGCGATATGTGCGAGCCTTAGGGAAAAAACCCCATTTTTGGCCTTCCCAGAGGCTAAAAAAGGTGTTGTTAACTGCGCAAGGCTGCGCAAGGCTGCGCACTGGCCTAATAATAACGCAAATCCCTTGGGGCTGTCAGAAAAAAAAGTTTATTGTGTAGAAAAGCGCGATATGTGCGAGCCTTAGGGAAAAAACCCCATTTTTGGCCTTCCCAGAGGCTAAAAAAGGTGTTGTTAACTGCGCAAGGCTGCGCAAGGCTGCGCACTGGCCTAATAATAACGCAAATCCCTTGGGGCTGTCAGAAAAAAAAGTTTATTGTGTAGAAAAGCGCGATATGTGCGAGCCTTAGGGAAAAAACCCCATTTTTGGCCTTCCCAGAGGCTAAAAAAGGTGTTGTTAACTGCGCAAGGCTGCGCAAGGCTGCGCACTGGCCCAATAATAATGCAAATCCCTCGGGGCTATCAGGAAAAAAAGTTTATTGAGTAGAAAGTCTGTGATTTTTTCCATAAGGTGGGAATTTCAGTTTTGAGAGGGGTGGGGTGGGTCCCTCAAAAAAGTGCTGGTTTTGGTGCAACGGCCCCAGCACAAAAGCACCCCAGATCCCGTTGCGGCACCAAAAAACATTCCATTTGGCACTATTTTTATCGAATTTGGCGATACTAAAAAGTGCTGCACTTTTTCAGGGCTTGAATTAGCCCCAAAAAGCAGAAAAAAGCTAATTGGCGCTCTCAGCTGCATGCACAAAGGTCCCAAATGCATTCAATCCCTCTGGGACCATCCGAAAAAAATTCCTTTTGTGCAAAAGCACAAAGAAGGCGCGATATGTGCGATCCTTAGGGAAAAAACCCCATTTTTGGCCTTCCCAGAGGCTAAAAAAGGTGTTGTTAACTGCGCAAGGCTGCGCAAGGCTGCGCACTGGCCTAATAATAACTCAAATCCCTTGGGGCTATCAGAAAAAAAAGTTTATTGTGTAGAAAAGCGCGATATGTGCGAGCCTTAGGGAAAAAACCCCATTTTTGGCCTTCCCAGAGGCTAAAAAAGGTGTTGTTAACTGCGCAAGGCTGCGCAAGGCTGCGCACTGGCCTAATAATAACGCAAATCCCTTGGGGCTGTCAGAAAAAAAAGTTTATTGTGTAGAAAAGCGCGATATGTGCGAGCCTTAGGGAAAAAACCCCATTTTTGGCCTTCCCAGAGGCTAAAAAAGGTGTTGTTAACTGCGCAAGGCTGCGCAAGGCTGCGCACTGGCCCAATAATAATGCAAATCCCTCGGGGCTATCAGGAAAAAAAGTTTATTGAGTAGAAAGTCTGTGATTTTTTCCATAAGGTGGGAATTTCAGTTTTGAGAGGGGTGGGGTGGGTCCCTCAAAAAAGTGCTGGTTTTGGTGCAACGGCCCCAGCACAAAAGCACCCCAGATCCCGTTGCGGCACCAAAAAACATTCCATTTGGCACTATTTTTATCGAATTTGGCGATACTAAAAAGTGCTGCACTTTTTCAGGGCTTGAATTAGCCCCAAAAAGCAGAAAAAAGCTAATTGGCGCTCTCAGCTGCATGCACAAAGGTCCCAAATGCATTCAATCCCTCTGGGACCATCCGAAAAAAATTCCTTTTGTGCAAAAGCACAAAGAAGGCGCGATATGTGCGATCCTTAGGGAAAAAACCCCATTTTTGGCCTTCCCAGAGGCTAAAAAAGGTGTTGTTAACTGCGCAAGGCTGCGCAAGGCTGCGCACTGGCCTAATAATAACTCAAATCCCTTGGGGCTATCAGAAAAAAAAGTTTATTGTGTAGAAAAGCGCGATATGTGCGAGCCTTAGGGAAAAAACCCCATTTTTGGCCTTCCCAGAGGCTAAAAAAGGTGTTGTTAACTGCGCAAGGCTGCGCAAGGCTGCGCACTGGCCTAATAATAACGCAAATCCCTTGGGGCTGTCAGAAAAAAAAGTTTATTGTGTAGAAAAGCGCGATATGTGCGAGCCTTAGGGAAAAAACCCCATTTTTGGCCTTCCCAGAGGCTAAAAAAGGTGTTGTTAACTGCGCAAGGCTGCGCAAGGCTGCGCACTGGCCTAATAATAACGCAAATCCCTTGGGGCTGTCAGAAAAAAAAGTTTATTGTGTAGAAAAGCGCGATATGTGCGAGCCTTAGGGAAAAAACCCCATTTTTGGCCTTCCCAGAGGCTAAAAAAGGTGTTGTTAACTGCGCAAGGCTGCGCAAGGCTGCGCACTGGCCCAATAATAATGCAAATCCCTCGGGGCTATCAGGAAAAAAAGTTTATTGAGTAGAAAGTCTGTGATTTTTTCCATAAGGTGGGAATTTCAGTTTTGAGAGGGGTGGGGTGGGTCCCTCAAAAAAGTGCTGGTTTTGGTGCAACGGCCCCAGCACAAAAGCACCCCAGATCCCGTTGCGGCACCAAAAAACATTCCATTTGGCACTATTTTTATCGAATTTGGCGATACTAAAAAGTGCTGCACTTTTTCAGGGCTTGAATTAGCCCCAAAAAGCAGAAAAAAGCTAATTGGCGCTCTCAGCTGCATGCACAAAGGTCCCAAATGCATTCAATCCCTCTGGGACCATCCGAAAAAAATTCCTTTTGTGCAAAAGCACAAAGAAGGCGCGATATGTGCGATCCTTAGGGAAAAAACCCCATTTTTGGCCTTCCCAGAGGCTAAAAAAGGTGTTGTTAACTGCGCAAGGCTGCGCAAGGCTGCGCACTGGCCTAATAATAACTCAAATCCCTTGGGGCTATCAGAAAAAAAAGTTTATTGTGTAGAAAAGCGCGATATGTGCGAGCCTTAGGGAAAAAACCCCATTTTTGGCCTTCCCAGAGGCTAAAAAAGGTGTTGTTAACTGCGCAAGGCTGCGCAAGGCTGCGCACTGGCCTAATAATAACGCAAATCCCTTGGGGCTGTCAGAAAAAAAAGTTTATTGTGTAGAAAAGCGCGATATGTGCGAGCCTTAGGGAAAAAACCCCATTTTTGGCCTTCCCAGAGGCTAAAAAAGGTGTTGTTAACTGCGCAAGGCTGCGCAAGGCTGCGCACTGGCCTAATAATAACGCAAATCCCTTGGGGCTGTCAGAAAAAAAAGTTTATTGTGTAGAAAAGCGCGATATGTGCGAGCCTTAGGGAAAAAACCCCATTTTTGGCCTTCCCAGAGGCTAAAAAAGGTGTTGTTAACTGCGCAAGGCTGCGCAAGGCTGCGCACTGGCCCAATAATAATGCAAATCCCTCGGGGCTATCAGGAAAAAAAGTTTATTGAGTAGAAAGTCTGTGATTTTTTCCATAAGGTGGGAATTTCAGTTTTGAGAGGGGTGGGGTGGGTCCCTCAAAAAAGTGCTGGTTTTGGTGCAACGGCCCCAGCACAAAAGCACCCCAGATCCCGTTGCGGCACCAAAAAACATTCCATTTGGCACTATTTTTATCGAATTTGGCGATACTAAAAAGTGCTGCACTTTTTCAGGGCTTGAATTAGCCCCAAAAAGCAGAAAAAAGCTAATTGGCGCTCTCAGCTGCATGCACAAAGGTCCCAAATGCATTCAATCCCTCTGGGACCATCCGAAAAAAATTCCTTTTGTGCAAAAGCACAAAGAAGGCGCGATATGTGCGATCCTTAGGGAAAAAACCCCATTTTTGGCCTTCCCAGAGGCTAAAAAAGGTGTTGTTAACTGCGCAAGGCTGCGCAAGGCTGCGCACTGGCCTAATAATAACTCAAATCCCTTGGGGCTATCAGAAAAAAAAGTTTATTGTGTAGAAAAGCGCGATATGTGCGAGCCTTAGGGAAAAAACCCCATTTTTGGCCTTCCCAGAGGCTAAAAAAGGTGTTGTTAACTGCGCAAGGCTGCGCAAGGCTGCGCACTGGCCTAATAATAACGCAAATCCCTTGGGGCTGTCAGAAAAAAAAGTTTATTGTGTAGAAAAGCGCGATATGTGCGAGCCTTAGGGAAAAAACCCCATTTTTGGCCTTCCCAGAGGCTAAAAAAGGTGTTGTTAACTGCGCAAGGCTGCGCAAGGCTGCGCACTGGCCCAATAATAATGCAAATCCCTCGGGGCTATCAGGAAAAAAAGTTTATTGAGTAGAAAGTCTGTGATTTTTTCCATAAGGTGGGAATTTCAGTTTTGAGAGGGGTGGGGTGGGTCCCTCAAAAAAGTGCTGGTTTTGGTGCAACGGCCCCAGCACAAAAGCACCCCAGATCCCGTTGCGGCACCAAAAAACATTCCATTTGGCACTATTTTTATCGAATTTGGCGATACTAAAAAGTGCTGCACTTTTTCAGGGCTTGAATTAGCCCCAAAAAGCAGAAAAAAGCTAATTGGCGCTCTCAGCTGCATGCACAAAGGTCCCAAATGCATTCAATCCCTCTGGGACCATCCGAAAAAAATTCCTTTTGTGCAAAAGCACAAAGAAGGCGCGATATGTGCGATCCTTAGGGAAAAAACCCCATTTTTGGCCTTCCCAGAGGCTAAAAAAGGTGTTGTTAACTGCGCAAGGCTGCGCAAGGCTGCGCACTGGCCTAATAATAACTCAAATCCCTTGGGGCTATCAGAAAAAAAAGTTTATTGTGTAGAAAAGCGCGATATGTGCGAGCCTTAGGGAAAAAACCCCATTTTTGGCCTTCCCAGAGGCTAAAAAAGGTGTTGTTAACTGCGCAAGGCTGCGCAAGGCTGCGCACTGGCCTAATAATAACGCAAATCCCTTGGGGCTGTCAGAAAAAAAAGTTTATTGTGTAGAAAAGCGCGATATGTGCGAGCCTTAGGGAAAAAACCCCATTTTTGGCCTTCCCAGAGGCTAAAAAAGGTGTTGTTAACTGCGCAAGGCTGCGCAAGGCTGCGCACTGGCCTAATAATAACGCAAATCCCTTGGGGCTGTCAGAAAAAAAAGTTTATTGTGTAGAAAAGCGCGATATGTGCGAGCCTTAGGGAAAAAACCCCATTTTTGGCCTTCCCAGAGGCTAAAAAAGGTGTTGTTAACTGCGCAAGGCTGCGCAAGGCTGCGCACTGGCCCAATAATAATGCAAATCCCTCGGGGCTATCAGGAAAAAAAGTTTATTGAGTAGAAAGTCTGTGATTTTTTCCATAAGGTGGGAATTTCAGTTTTGAGAGGGGTGGGGTGGGTCCCTCAAAAAAGTGCTGGTTTTGGTGCAACGGCCCCAGCACAAAAGCACCCCAGATCCCGTTGCGGCACCAAAAAACATTCCATTTGGCACTATTTTTATCGAATTTGGCGATACTAAAAAGTGCTGCACTTTTTCAGGGCTTGAATTAGCCCCAAAAAGCAGAAAAAAGCTAATTGGCGCTCTCAGCTGCATGCACAAAGGTCCCAAATGCATTCAATCCCTCTGGGACCATCCGAAAAAAATTCCTTTTGTGCAAAAGCACAAAGAAGGCGCGATATGTGCGATCCTTAGGGAAAAAACCCCATTTTTGGCCTTCCCAGAGGCTAAAAAAGGTGTTGTTAACTGCGCAAGGCTGCGCAAGGCTGCGCACTGGCCTAATAATAACTCAAATCCCTTGGGGCTATCAGAAAAAAAAGTTTATTGTGTAGAAAAGCGCGATATGTGCGAGCCTTAGGGAAAAAACCCCATTTTTGGCCTTCCCAGAGGCTAAAAAAGGTGTTGTTAACTGCGCAAGGCTGCGCAAGGCTGCGCACTGGCCTAATAATAACGCAAATCCCTTGGGGCTGTCAGAAAAAAAAGTTTATTGTGTAGAAAAGCGCGATATGTGCGAGCCTTAGGGAAAAAACCCCATTTTTGGCCTTCCCAGAGGCTAAAAAAGGTGTTGTTAACTGCGCAAGGCTGCGCAAGGCTGCGCACTGGCCCAATAATAATGCAAATCCCTCGGGGCTATCAGGAAAAAAAGTTTATTGAGTAGAAAGTCTGTGATTTTTTCCATAAGGTGGGAATTTCAGTTTTGAGAGGGGTGGGGTGGGTCCCTCAAAAAAGTGCTGGTTTTGGTGCAACGGCCCCAGCACAAAAGCACCCCAGATCCCGTTGCGGCACCAAAAAACATTCCATTTGGCACTATTTTTATCGAATTTGGCGATACTAAAAAGTGCTGCACTTTTTCAGGGCTTGAATTAGCCCCAAAAAGCAGAAAAAAGCTAATTGGCGCTCTCAGCTGCATGCACAAAGGTCCCAAATGCATTCAATCCCTCTGGGACCATCCGAAAAAAATTCCTTTTGTGCAAAAGCACAAAGAAGGCGCGATATGTGCGATCCTTAGGGAAAAAACCCCATTTTTGGCCTTCCCAGAGGCTAAAAAAGGTGTTGTTAACTGCGCAAGGCTGCGCAAGGCTGCGCACTGGCCTAATAATAACTCAAATCCCTTGGGGCTATCAGAAAAAAAAGTTTATTGTGTAGAAAAGCGCGATATGTGCGAGCCTTAGGGAAAAAACCCCATTTTTGGCCTTCCCAGAGGCTAAAAAAGGTGTTGTTAACTGCGCAAGGCTGCGCAAGGCTGCGCACTGGCCTAATAATAACGCAAATCCCTTGGGGCTGTCAGAAAAAAAAGTTTATTGTGTAGAAAAGCGCGATATGTGCGAGCCTTAGGGAAAAAACCCCATTTTTGGCCTTCCCAGAGGCTAAAAAAGGTGTTGTTAACTGCGCAAGGCTGCGCAAGGCTGCGCACTGGCCTAATAATAACGCAAATCCCTTGGGGCTGTCAGAAAAAAAAGTTTATTGTGTAGAAAAGCGCGATATGTGCGAGCCTTAGGGAAAAAACCCCATTTTTGGCCTTCCCAGAGGCTAAAAAAGGTGTTGTTAACTGCGCAAGGCTGCGCAAGGCTGCGCACTGGCCCAATAATAATGCAAATCCCTCGGGGCTATCAGGAAAAAAAGTTTATTGAGTAGAAAGTCTGTGATTTTTTCCATAAGGTGGGAATTTCAGTTTTGAGAGGGGTGGGGTGGGTCCCTCAAAAAAGTGCTGGTTTTGGTGCAACGGCCCCAGCACAAAAGCACCCCAGATCCCGTTGCGGCACCAAAAAACATTCCATTTGGCACTATTTTTATCGAATTTGGCGATACTAAAAAGTGCTGCACTTTTTCAGGGCTTGAATTAGCCCCAAAAAGCAGAAAAAAGCTAATTGGCGCTCTCAGCTGCATGCACAAAGGTCCCAAATGCATTCAATCCCTCTGGGACCATCCGAAAAAAATTCCTTTTGTGCAAAAGCACAAAGAAGGCGCGATATGTGCGATCCTTAGGGAAAAAACCCCATTTTTGGCCTTCCCAGAGGCTAAAAAAGGTGTTGTTAACTGCGCAAGGCTGCGCAAGGCTGCGCACTGGCCTAATAATAACTCAAATCCCTTGGGGCTATCAGAAAAAAAAGTTTATTGTGTAGAAAAGCGCGATATGTGCGAGCCTTAGGGAAAAAACCCCATTTTTGGCCTTCCCAGAGGCTAAAAAAGGTGTTGTTAACTGCGCAAGGCTGCGCAAGGCTGCGCACTGGCCTAATAATAACGCAAATCCCTTGGGGCTGTCAGAAAAAAAAGTTTATTGTGTAGAAAAGCGCGATATGTGCGAGCCTTAGGGAAAAAACCCCATTTTTGGCCTTCCCAGAGGCTAAAAAAGGTGTTGTTAACTGCGCAAGGCTGCGCAAGGCTGCGCACTGGCCCAATAATAATGCAAATCCCTCGGGGCTATCAGGAAAAAAAGTTTATTGAGTAGAAAGTCTGTGATTTTTTCCATAAGGTGGGAATTTCAGTTTTGAGAGGGGTGGGGTGGGTCCCTCAAAAAAGTGCTGGTTTTGGTGCAACGGCCCCAGCACAAAAGCACCCCAGATCCCGTTGCGGCACCAAAAAACATTCCATTTGGCACTATTTTTATCGAATTTGGCGATACTAAAAAGTGCTGCACTTTTTCAGGGCTTGAATTAGCCCCAAAAAGCAGAAAAAAGCTAATTGGCGCTCTCAGCTGCATGCACAAAGGTCCCAAATGCATTCAATCCCTCTGGGACCATCCGAAAAAAATTCCTTTTGTGCAAAAGCACAAAGAAGGCGCGATATGTGCGATCCTTAGGGAAAAAACCCCATTTTTGGCCTTCCCAGAGGCTAAAAAAGGTGTTGTTAACTGCGCAAGGCTGCGCAAGGCTGCGCACTGGCCTAATAATAACTCAAATCCCTTGGGGCTATCAGAAAAAAAAAGTTTATTGTGTAGAAAAGCGCGATATGTGCGAGCCTTAGGGAAAAAACCCCATTTTTGGCCTTCCCAGAGGCTAAAAAAGGTGTTGTTAACTGCGCAAGGCTGCGCAAGGCTGCGCACTGGCCTAATAATAACGCAAATCCCTTGGGGCTGTCAGAAAAAAAAGTTTATTGTGTAGAAAAGCGCGATATGTGCGAGCCTTAGGGAAAAAACCCCATTTTTGGCCTTCCCAGAGGCTAAAAAAGGTGTTGTTAACTGCGCAAGGCTGCGCAAGGCTGCGCACTGGCCTAATAATAACGCAAATCCCTTGGGGCTGTCAGAAAAAAAAGTTTATTGTGTAGAAAAGCGCGATATGTGCGAGCCTTAGGGAAAAAACCCCATTTTTGGCCTTCCCAGAGGCTAAAAAAGGTGTTGTTAACTGCGCAAGGCTGCGCAAGGCTGCGCACTGGCCCAATAATAATGCAAATCCCTCGGGGCTATCAGGAAAAAAAGTTTATTGAGTAGAAAGTCTGTGATTTTTTCCATAAGGTGGGAATTTCAGTTTTGAGAGGGGTGGGGTGGGTCCCTCAAAAAAGTGCTGGTTTTGGTGCAACGGCCCCAGCACAAAAGCACCCCAGATCCCGTTGCGGCACCAAAAAACATTCCATTTGGCACTATTTTTATCGAATTTGGCGATACTAAAAAGTGCTGCACTTTTTCAGGGCTTGAATTAGCCCCAAAAAGCAGAAAAAAGCTAATTGGCGCTCTCAGCTGCATGCACAAAGGTCCCAAATGCATTCAATCCCTCTGGGACCATCCGAAAAAAATTCCTTTTGTGCAAAAGCACAAAGAAGGCGCGATATGTGCGATCCTTAGGGAAAAAACCCCATTTTTGGCCTTCCCAGAGGCTAAAAAAGGTGTTGTTAACTGCGCAAGGCTGCGCAAGGCTGCGCACTGGCCTAATAATAACTCAAATCCCTTGGGGCTATCAGAAAAAAAAGTTTATTGTGTAGAAAAGCGCGATATGTGCGAGCCTTAGGGAAAAAAACCCCATTTTTGGCCTTCCCAGAGGCTAAAAAAGGTGTTGTTAACTGCGCAAGGCTGCGCAAGGCTGCGCACTGGCCTAATAATAACGCAAATCCCTTGGGGCTGTCAGAAAAAAAAGTTTATTGTGTAGAAAAGCGCGATATGTGCGAGCCTTAGGGAAAAAACCCCATTTTTGGCCTTCCCAGAGGCTAAAAAAGGTGTTGTTAACTGCGCAAGGCTGCGCAAGGCTGCGCACTGGCCTAATAATAACGCAAATCCCTTGGGGCTGTCAGAAAAAAAAGTTTATTGTGTAGAAAAGCGCGATATGTGCGAGCCTTAGGGAAAAAACCCCATTTTTGGCCTTCCCAGAGGCTAAAAAAGGTGTTGTTAACTGCGCAAGGCTGCGCAAGGCTGCGCACTGGCCCAATAATAATGCAAATCCCTCGGGGCTATCAGGAAAAAAAGTTTATTGAGTAGAAAGTCTGTGATTTTTTCCATAAGGTGGGAATTTCAGTTTTGAGAGGGGTGGGGTGGGTCCCTCAAAAAAGTGCTGGTTTTGGTGCAACGGCCCCAGCACAAAAGCACCCCAGATCCCGTTGCGGCACCAAAAAACATTCCATTTGGCACTATTTTTATCGAATTTGGCGATACTAAAAAGTGCTGCACTTTTTCAGGGCTTGAATTAGCCCCAAAAAGCAGAAAAAAGCTAATTGGCGCTCTCAGCTGCATGCACAAAGGTCCCAAATGCATTCAATCCCTCTGGGACCATCCGAAAAAAATTCCTTTTGTGCAAAAGCACAAAGAAGGCGCGATATGTGCGATCCTTAGGGAAAAAACCCCATTTTTGGCCTTCCCAGAGGCTAAAAAAGGTGTTGTTAACTGCGCAAGGCTGCGCAAGGCTGCGCACTGGCCTAATAATAACTCAAATCCCTTGGGGCTATCAGAAAAAAAGTTTATTGTGTAGAAAAGCGCGATATGTGCGAGCCTTAGGGAAAAAACCCCATTTTTGGCCTTCCCAGAGGCTAAAAAAGGTGTTGTTAACTGCGCAAGGCTGCGCAAGGCTGCGCACTGGCCTAATAATAACGCAAATCCCTTGGGGCTGTCAGAAAAAAAAGTTTATTGTGTAGAAAAGCGCGATATGTGCGAGCCTTAGGGAAAAAACCCCATTTTTGGCCTTCCCAGAGGCTAAAAAAGGTGTTGTTAACTGCGCAAGGCTGCGCAAGGCTGCGCACTGGCCTAATAATAACGCAAATCCCTTGGGGCTGTCAGAAAAAAAAGTTTATTGTGTAGAAAAGCGCGATATGTGCGAGCCTTAGGGAAAAAACCCCATTTTTGGCCTTCCCAGAGGCTAAAAAAGGTGTTGTTAACTGCGCAAGGCTGCGCAAGGCTGCGCACTGGCCCAATAATAATGCAAATCCCTCGGGGCTATCAGGAAAAAAAGTTTATTGAGTAGAAAGTCTGTGATTTTTTCCATAAGGTGGGAATTTCAGTTTTGAGAGGGGTGGGGTGGGTCCCTCAAAAAAGTGCTGGTTTTGGTGCAACGGCCCCAGCACAAAAGCACCCCAGATCCCGTTGCGGCACCAAAAAACATTCCATTTGGCACTATTTTTATCGAATTTGGCGATACTAAAAAGTGCTGCACTTTTTCAGGGCTTGAATTAGCCCCAAAAAGCAGAAAAAAGCTAATTGGCGCTCTCAGCTGCATGCACAAAGGTCCCAAATGCATTCAATCCCTCTGGGACCATCCGAAAAAAATTCCTTTTGTGCAAAAGCACAAAGAAGGCGCGATATGTGCGATCCTTAGGGAAAAAACCCCATTTTTGGCCTTCCCAGAGGCTAAAAAAGGTGTTGTTAACTGCGCAAGGCTGCGCAAGGCTGCGCACTGGCCTAATAATAACTCAAATCCCTTGGGGCTATCAGAAAAAAAAGTTTATTGTGTAGAAAAGCGCGATATGTGCGAGCCTTAGGGAAAAAACCCCATTTTTGGCCTTCCCAGAGGCTAAAAAAGGTGTTGTTGACTGAGCAAGGCTGCGCAAGGCTGCGCACTGGCCTAATAATAATGCAAATCCCTCGGGGCTATCAGAAAAAAAAGTTTATTGTGTAGAAAAGCGCGATATGTGCGATCCTTAGGGAAAAAACCCCATTTTTGGCCTTCCCAGAGGCTAAAAAAGGTGTTGTTGACTGAGCAAGGCTGCGCAAGGCTGCGCACTGGCCTAATAATAATGCAAATCCCTCGGGGCTCCCTCGGGGCTATCAGGAAAAAAAGTTTATTGAGTAGAAAGTCTGTGATTTTTTCCATAAGGTGGGAATTTCAGTTTTGAGAGGGGTGGGGTGGGTCCCTCAAAAAAGTGCTGGTTTTGGTGCAACGGCCCCAGCACAAAAGCACCCCAGATCCCGTTGCGGCACCAAAAAACATTCCATTTGGCACTATTTTTATCGAATTTGGCGATACTAAAAAGTGCTGCACTTTTTCAGGGCTTGAATTAGCCCCAAAAAGCAGAAAAAAGCTAATTGGCGCTCTCAGCTGCATGCACAAAGGTCCCAAATGCATTCAATCCCTCTGGGACCATCCGAAAAAAATTCCTTTTGTGCAAAAGCACAAAGAAGGCGCGATATGTGCGATCCTTAGGGAAAAAACCCCATTTTTGGCCTTCCCAGAGGCTAAAAAAGGTGTTGTTAACTGCGCAAGGCTGCGCAAGGCTGCGCACTGGCCTAATAATAACTCAAATCCCTTGGGGCTATCAGAAAAAAAAGTTTATTGTGTAGAAAAGCGCGATATGTGCGAGCCTTAGGGAAAAAACCCCATTTTTGGCCTTCCCAGAGGCTAAAAAAGGTGTTGTTAACTGCGCAAGGCTGCGCAAGGCTGCGCACTGGCCTAATAATAACGCAAATCCCTTGGGGCTGTCAGAAAAAAAAGTTTATTGTGTAGAAAAGCGCGATATGTGCGAGCCTTAGGGAAAAAACCCCATTTTTGGCCTTCCAGAGGCTAAAAAAGGTGTTGTTAACTGCGCAAGGCTGCGCAAGGCTGCGCACTGGCCTAATAATAACGCAAATCCCTTGGGGCTATCAGGAAAAAAGTTTATTGTGTAGAAAAGCGCGATATGTGCGAGCCTTAGGGAAAAACCCCATTTTTGGCCTTCCCAGAGGCTAAAAAAGGTGTTGTTAACTGCGCAAGGCTGCGCAAGGCTGCGCACTGGCCCAATAATAATGCAAATCCCTCGGGGCTATCAGGAAAAAAAGTTTATTGAGTAGAAAGTCTGTGATTTTTTCCATAAGGTGGGAATTTCAGTTTTGAGAGGGGTGGGGTGGGTCCCTCAAAAAAGTGCTGGTTTTTTGGTGCAACGGCCCCAGCACAAAAGCACCCCAGATCCCGTTGCGGCACCAAAAAACATTCCATTTGGCACTATTTTTATCGAATTTGGCGATACTAAAAAGTGCTGCACTTTTTCAGGGCTTGAATTAGCCCCAAAAAGCAGAAAAAAGCTAATTGGCGCTCTCAGCTGCATGCACAAAGGTCCCAAATGCATTCAATCCCTCTGGGACCATCCGAAAAAAATTCCTTTTGTGCAAAAGCACAAAGAAGGCGCGATATGTGCGATCCTTAGGGAAAAAACCCCATTTTTGGCCTTCCCAGAGGCTAAAAAAGGTGTTGTTAACTGCGCAAGGCTGCGCAAGGCTGCGCACTGGCCTAATAATAACTCAAATCCCTTGGGGCTATC
>CAXHKT010000420.1:0-17000 GCA_964017195.1 Siderastrea radians
AATCTAGCCGCAAGAAGCCGCAAGAAGTTACTAATGTTACCACAAGATGCAAGAAGGCGCAAGAAGTACTGCGGGTTCAGCCGAAGAAACTTGTAGTGCTCGTGTTAGTGTGAGGTAATTTGCAAAAGTAATGAGAGAGAATGCCGCGCTCTATTCTCTTTGAAATATCGCCGAGCTTTCGAGCGATTTTTCGCCGCGTTGGCGCGACAATTCGCCAAGTCAAGCGAAAGTTCGCAAGGCTAATCAAAAACTCAAGGAAGCAAATGTTCGAACAACCGAAGTATCGAGGAAAATTCACGTCACGAAATGGAATATCCGCCAGCTTTCCGACTGCAAGATAAAACAACCGGTAAACATGATCTCCGGCACATGACAAAACATGAACAATTTTTTTTAAGCGTGTCTGATACGGTAATACGGGTTCAACTCAGAACTGACTCAATTCAGTTTTTTATTCCATCAAAGAAATAGAAACAAAAAAGTCCAAAAGCTATAATTGTGGCAAACTGCGCGACATAATGTGTTTTTCCAATTAAGACTTTTGAACAGGTGAATGTCGGTTCATTAATAATGTGACTGATGAACTGTGCTTTGCTGTTGTTCCTTATTTAAGTGAAATAAATCGAGCGAAATCTTTCGCGCCGCTAAGCGTACCGCATGTCTGGGACTCCGGAACACATAATAAACAATAACATACGCGTGCTTCGTTTGAGTCTCGTTTCTCCCTAGCCATTAAAAAATAACATTGAAGGCGACCAGCGTCAAATTCAGAACCTAGTGAACTCTTTATCAGATAAAAAATTCTAAACCGAAGAAAAAAACTTACAAGCGACCAAATAAACAACTGACTGCAAGCTACAAAGGCAGCCGATTTCGAACGTGCGTTGCACCACAAAGTGGTCTCTTTTTTACCTTCTCCGGGTTCCGGGTTTTTAAGATGTTAGCGCAAAGAAGTTCTTGTGCTTACTTGCGGTGCGGACATCTTACCATAAAGAAGTTCTTGCGGTTTTAACTTCTAAACGCAAAGAAGTTCTTGCGGCTTGCAGTATTCAAGCGTAAGCGTCCCCAGGTAGCCGCAAGAAGTTCCCGGCTTGCGGACGCAAAAAGAAGTTCTTTCGCGTGCATTATTTTTGGGCTGTACTGTATGCGCATGCGTCTTATATAAGACAGTACCGCTCTTGAGTACCCGTACCACAAGCATTACAGCACTTTGTTCGTATGTTAAGCCAACTGACTATCACGACAAAACCGTGTCCATTTTATAAACCGGCGGTCGCCATAGCGACGGCCGGTTAAAAAACTGTTCTCCCCATAAACAGTGTAGTAACATTTGATTTTTAACTTGATTATTTCAGATGTCAAGGAATAGTTCAACAGCTCTTGGTAATGTACCTAAGGAAGTACAAGAACATGTGAGAAATTTACTAAGCATTACCCCCACACTCAGACCAGATGTTCACGTGATGTCCAAGGTACATGCACCAGTAAGGCTAGACTTGCTCCAAATTGCCATGTTTATATGTGATGAGGATGTTTCCATGGGACTTGGAAGTGCAAATAGCTACAAAATGAACACTTCTTAATCAATTCTGACTGACATTTTTTAGCATAGAAAAGTGTTGTGTATGTTGTCATGCATGTTTTGTTTAATTTGTAGCATGCTGTGTGTCATATTATGACACACTTATTAATGTTTTAGAAAACTTACAAAATGAATGAGAAAGCTACTGTATTTGGAAGCTTAACTCCTGCTGCACATTCTGTATCATAGTGGTTTACAAAACATGGTGTCGTTACGTAGAACAAATTAATTTTAGTTCCTGTGATAGATTTAAGTTGTAAAAGTCCAAAAATTCTACGTCTTAACCAAATAGGTGCTCAAGTATAAATGTCTTGTGTACCTCAAGAAAGGAAGTGTATGGTAAAGGTTGATTGAAATTATTGCTGCCCCATCAGTGGGAAAATCTTGCAGTGAGACCATCATACAGCATTTTTGCTGCAGGTGATACAAATCACTAATTGCAGAACCAGCTGCCAATTTGATATTACAACCCAAGCATACCCTCCCTAGACAAAACAAGTGACCTGGAGACAGTCTGCAATGGGGCCTGGCACCTACTCTGTCAGGAGGGGTGGTAGTCCTGTGGCCCTTGCTTTGGGTTGGACTTTTGACGTAAGGTTCCGGTCTCATGTCATTACATTGGTTTGAAGACAAGAAATAATCCTCCATCTCTACCCACAGGCATTAGACAGGCACCAGAGTTGTTAGTGGAAATTACAAAAGGCTAGAGTAAGGGAGGAAGTAAATTTGCAAAATACTCACATCACAGTCAGTACACTGGTACAGAAACTGGAGTTGAAAAGTGACCACACTGGCAATGGTTCTTTGTGCTGAGTGCAACTTAACATCCACTGTATGCATATGTCATTTCACAGACGCCATGTCAGACCACAAAGATAAAAACACGTACAGATGCTGACTTTACTACTGTTTTTCAGATTTCATTCTTTGAGAATGTCGCAGCAATGACTTTGCAGTACCTGGACTCACTAATGCAGCGTGATGAGATGGCCAAGTCTCAGTTCTTTCGAGGACTTTACAAAGTCATGTCAAAACTACCAAAGGTATGTTGTACAAGCTTGGATCATGTTTTGTGACAGATAATGAAAGAAATCCCCCCGGCATTATCTGGGGAAATGTGGTGTGTTTATCTTATTTTACAGTCTTCTTATTTTTCTTCAGCGAGTGGTCATACAAAGAGTGTTGCCACAGCTGTGTGCAGAATTCAGCAACCATCAGATGATTCCTTTTGTGCTGCCTAATGTGCTGCTGATTGCCGAAGACTGTACCACACAGGAGTTTATTGATCTCATTCTCCCAGAACTGAAGCCAGTTTTCAAAATACAAGACCCTGTTCAAGTTGTGATCATCTTTCTTCAAAAGATGGACATACTGCTGGCCAAAACACCCAAGGATGATGTAAGAGACCATGTACTGCCAATGGTGTGCAAAGCACTTGAGACTCCTGCTGAACAACTTCAGGTTCCAACAATGTTTTATGGTTTTTATAGCGCGTAAAATGGATCTTGTATGCTGTAGGAACTCATTATTTTGAATTCGCCAGTACTCTTGTATTTCTTTTGTTCTCCTTATCAACCCAGCCTGCCTGCTTAGAAATGGGTACTCCCCAGGGTCTTAAGAGGCTGGGGTGTGAGGAGGTGGGGGAGGGGCTGGCATGGTTCTTAGTCATTTGACACTGTCACAGACAAGGATGCCATCATACATATTTCCTTGATTAATATTTGAAATTGGTTTTGTTGTGTTC
Organism: Siderastrea radians; assembly: GCA_964017195.1. Classification (NCBI taxonomy): domain Eukaryota; kingdom Metazoa; phylum Cnidaria; class Anthozoa; order Scleractinia; family Rhizangiidae; genus Siderastrea; species Siderastrea radians. The sequence goes on from CAXHKT010000420.1 coordinate 3,327, forward strand.
TTTCAACAATAATAAACCAGCTTGAATTGTGGGCCATTTATTGCATTCTGGTATAAATCACACCATGTCATTTTTTCTTGGCTGTTTTTTAGAGGCAGGCTGGGCATGGTTTTAAGATTAATTTATTTTCAGTTGGCAGCCTACTAAGAGGGCACTTATTCAGGATGAGAGGGAGGCATTTTGTCAAAAGAGGGAATGGCCTCTCATACCCACATTTGCCACAAGGTTCAGCTTGATACTGTGTTGATTTGAGGTCACTTACTCTTACTATGTCAAGGAAGGGAGAGCAATTGACTTCACACCCTCTGCAAATTAGGTTACCTAAAGACCTGTCAGCCACATGAATGCAGTTGATATAATTATTTGTATCATTGTATCCCAGGAAATGGTATTGAGTATCATTCCTTCATTTTCAAACATGATTGACTACTCAGCCATGAAAAACTCCATCATTCCACGGATCAAGAATCTTTGTCTTCAGACCACAACTTTGGCTGTAAGTAACTGTGGACACTGCCATTCACCCATGAATAGTGTAGGACTGACCCTGAAAAAGCAGGATCATCTGTACAAATGATGAAACTGTTTAGTATAACACACATGTGCCATGGTTTACAAGGGATGGTATGCAGCTCTTACAAGGTCTTCTCTGATTTGCTGAGAAAAGAATAGAACAAACAACAAAACAACGGACCCTAGTGCTGAAAACAATAGAGCTGCGTGATACCAAGGTCCAATGAAATCAGAGGTTGTTAAGAGCTGCGTGGTATCTGGTGTACAAGCAATGCTGAGAATGATATATGACATGGGCTGGTAGTGGCATCTCCTGCTGCCACTCCCAGTCCATCTCTACTCACCCATCGAGCACACAAGGGAATGTTACCAAGGTTGATCACAGCTAGAGTTTGTCACATCTGTAGGCTTCTTTTTACATTCCCAAGGGAGCCAGCCTGCCATTGCATGTTGTTCCCTAAGTCATCTGAAGGTCAAATTATTTACATGTGACATAGCAAAGGCACTTTACATGAACCTGTGGGTAAATCCGTTTGCACGGTTTACACATCACTTTCACATCCTTCCAGACACCCAAGCATTTGCATCATAAACATACATGTTTAAACATACATGTTTATGCACACTTTTTTCCTTGCGTTAGAAGCTTGTCATAGATACCATGTTAAAACACGGTTTCCTTTGTCTTTTTCAAACCTATGCAAGTAGAAAAATGGGTCAAGCAAGATGGATTTCAAGTTTTTGTTGAGCCCTGTTAACTGCAAACTCAGCTTTTCTGCATTTCTATCCTTGTTTGTAGATTCGAGTTAATGCGCTGGTGTGTCTGGGAAAAATGTTAGAGCATCTAGATAAGTATGCTGTGTTAGATGACATCATACCTTTGATGCATCAGATTCCTTCCAGAGAACCACCCACACTAATGGCTATTTTAGGTAAGTTCATCTGAAAAGACTGCAGCATTCAACTGTTCAAGCAGGGCTCTTTGTTAGCCGTAGCAGTTTTCGTTCTTTTTCTTCTCAAATGAAATTGAGCCTTGAAGAGGTAATATTACAAGAAAATCCACTGAGACCAGGCAGTTTTTTTAATGGCTTTGGAAATTATTATTTCATTAGTGATTTTTTAAATTACCTGTTGAAAGTTACAGTGTATGGTTTTGTTCTAGTTTTGTGCAGGACTTAATAATTGTTGCACAGATACCTTTTTGGCATCACAAGGGGAAAAATACAGTTCACTACACGCACGCTACGAAGATCAATAATGAAACCAAATTAATCAGAACCGATCTTGACAAAAACTAAATCCGAGTTTGTATTAGCCTCCCCTGCAGTTATTTTAGGGGAGTCATATTACCCTCTTCCTCGACTGAGTGGAAGGCTGAGTTTGTATAGCTTTGGTGCAGTTACCCACTTCCCTTGATAAAAGGCAAATCAACTGCCCCTTGCAATATTTTAAAGTTACGTTTTGTTTTTCTCATCAGGGATATTCAAGCAGACGATGATACACAAAAAGCTTGGCATGGACAAGGATTATTTGGCAACAAAAGCTATTCCATTTCTGTTTCCTTTAGCAGTAGAACCAGGATTAAATCTTTCACAGGTAAAATGAACATTGACATCTTATTTCTCCTCACAATAACAGCTGTTACTGATCATTAAATATATCCTCCCCAGTTTGGTCAGTATTTGAATTTTATTAACTGATCATGAAATATATCCTTCCCAGTTTGGTCAATATATGGAACGTATTAACTGATCATGAAATATATCCTCCCCAGTTTGGTCAATATATGAAACTTATTAACTGATGATGAAATATATCCTCCCCAGTTTCGTCAGTATATGAAACTTATTAACTGATTATGAAATATATCCTCCGCAGTTTGGTCTGTATATGAAACGTATTAACTGATGATGAAATATATCCTCCCCAGTTTGGTCAGTATATGAAACTTATTAATGAGATGGTCACACGAGTGGAAACTGAACACCGAACAAAGCTGGAGCAACTCAGTAAAATGCAGGAACAGACTAAGTAAGTTACTTTGGATCACCTACTTCTTCCACTTTCTTCCCTTGTCACAATGTACAGTAAAGCAAAGCCAAAGGAACCGCAAATAACTTTCGACTTTAAGTTACAAATTCCTGCTAAGGAAATGGACGCACACAAGGCAAAGATACGTTACTGATACTGAAACGCTGGACTTCCAGAACAGATGGTTCCTACTGGACTATAAGAAGGAGGAAGGCAGAAGGAAGGACGCTATTGGCAAAATAGGCAGTATTATCAGGGTTGCCGCAACCAGGAAAAAGTTAGGGAAAACATAATTTTTTAAGGTCAGGGAAAAGTCAGAGAATTACAAATCAAGGAAATTGTCAGGGAATTTTATAATTGACTTTTGGACTTTTGTCAGGGAATTTTATTTTTGACTTGCTACTGATAAGGAATGTTTTTTTTTGGTAATCAATTTGGTGTATTAATAATTTAACATCGTACACCGTATGACTTCACTCACCCATAGGTCTTCCCTAAAGTTTGCTCAAGAGGTACAAGAAGCAAAAGCCATGGATGATCTGATGGGTAAAATAGATAAACTCATGACCGGCAGTCCTGAGGCGGAACACACAGGTAATCAACTACGCCTTCTTTAGGTACCTTCTTTGTTCTACCTTTGTCTTCGCAACATTTTTGTGTCACATGTTAAGTAATGGTCCTAGTAAGAACTAGGCAACCCAACGGCAAGGAATGCAGAAAGGTGTTAATTGTGATATTGTTGAAACGGTCCACCTCATTGGCTAAAACATGAAAATCTACTATCACTTCATCAGGTAGCGCATTTATTTCTCTCTAGTTTACTTATTGATTCCCTTTTGGTTAAAACTATTCTGGGTTTTAATGCAGCAAAATTTCTATGTGGGAAACATGGAAAATTAGAAGCCTTTCTTGGCCATTGTTTTGGAGTCTCGTGATTGGATAAAATCTTGTAACACAAAAGAAATATCGCTTTAAAATAAAGTTTCAGTACATTTTATTTCAAAAACGTGTTGTCCATAGGTTGATGTATTCTCAGTAAGAAAATCTAAACAATCTTATGTGGGGAAAGCGAAATGCCGCAGAACAATAGAGGATTGCCTAGTTCTTACACGCATTGTTACTTAAACCGTAGCAACTTCTCCCAGCGCCCCTTTCTCTCCACTTCATTTCTCAACTGAAAGCGCCATGCTTTCCTTCCTTCCTTCCTTCCTTCCTTCCTCCCTCCCTTCCTTCCTTCCTTCCTTCCTTCCCGCCTACCTTCCCTCCGTCCCTCCCTCCCTCCCTCCCTTCCTTCCTTCCTTCCTCCCTCCCTCCCTTCCTTCCTTCCTTCCTCCCTCCCTCCCTTCCTTCCTTCCTTCCTTCCTCCCTCCCTCCCTTCCTTCCTTCCTTCCTTTCTTCCCCCCTTCCTTCCTTCCTCCCTACCTTTCCTTCCTTCCTTCCTTCCTTCCTTCCTTCCTTCCTCCCTCCCTCCCTTCCTTCCTTCCTTCCTTCCTTCCTTTCTTCCCCCCTTCCTTCCTTCCTCCCTTCCTTTCCTTCCTTCCTTCCTTCCTCCCTCCCTCCCTCTCTTCCTTCCTTCCTTTCTTCCCTCCTTGTTTCCTTCCTTCCTTCCTTCTTCCCTCCTTCCCTCCCTCCCTTCCTTCCTTCCTTCCTTCCTCCCTTCCTTTCCTTCCTTCCTTCCTTCCTTCTTCCCTCCCTCCCTCCCTCCCTTCCTTCCTTCCTTCCTTCCTTTCTTCCCTCCTTGTTTCCTTCCTTATTTCCTTCCTTATTTCTTGTTATGCGCGGGTGAGCATTTCCATATGGAACCCACGCAATACAAATATTAAATTTATTTTATTATTTTTCCTTTCCTTCCTTCCTTCCTCCCTCCCTCCCTTCCTTCCTTCCTTCCTCCCTCCCTCCCTTCCTTCCTTCCTTTCTTCCCCCCTTCCTTCCTTCCTCCCTACCTTTCCTTCCTTCCTTCCTTCCTTCCTCCCTCCCTCCCTTCCTTCCTTCCTTCCTTCCTTTCTTCCCCCCTTCCTTCCTTCCTCCCTTCCTTTCCTTCCTTCCTTCCTTCCTTCCTTCCTCCCTCCCTCCCTCTCTTCCTTCCTTCCTTTCTTCCCTCCTTGTTTCCTTCCTTCCTTCCTTCTTCCCTCCTTCTCTCCCTCCCTTCCTTCCTTCCTTCCTTCCTTCCTCCCTTCCTTTCCTTCCTTCCTTCCTTCCTCCCTCCCTTCCTTCCTTCCTTCCTTTCTTCCCCCCTTCCTTCCTTCCTCCCTTCCTTTCCTTCCTTCCTTCCTTCCTCCCTCCCTCCCTCTCTTCCTTCCTTCCTTTCTTCCCTCCTTGTTTCCTTCCTTCCTTCCTCCCTCCCTCCTTCCCTCCCTTCCTTCCGTCCTCCCTCCCTCCTTACGTCCCTCCCTCCCTCCTTCCTTCCCTCCCTTTTTCTGCTCTTATCGATGGCTGAGTTCTAATCGTGAATTTCTGTCCAGTTTTAAAGCGTTTCCAAATCTAATATGTGTTTCAGCCAAGGATAAAAGTGGCAGTTCTTTGTCGTCATCATCGAGTTCTATCGGCGCAACCAGTTCCACAGAGGTAACCAATTTTTCCTGTTTTCGCCTAGCAAGCATTTTGAGTGGATGGCTCCTTGTTCAGGGTCTCTACTGCGTTTATCTATCACTGGAGACTTAATCTAGGAGCCAATATCAACAAACTCTGAAATGGTTAGCTCACTGGATAATGCCTATGTTCTGAGAGCTTCTAGTTCAGAGTAACAATACTTCTGTTATTTTATCATCTTATTGAGAATTTGTGATTTCCTTGTAGACTCGAACGTTGTAATGCGTTAATGTTTGACTCTGGTGAGAATTAAGATATGTTCCCATTTTGCTCTCTATTTATAGTTCAACAAAACGTTTGGTTTGCCTGAGAACCCATCGTGCTCAAAAGGTGCTTCTCTCAACTCGGATCTGTTGGGCGTGGAGGAGTTTTCAATGCTGCAGCCTGTCAAAGACAAACGAGATGTACAAACAACCAAACCCACGCAGAAGGTGTGTTAACAGTTCATCTGTAGTTGTCACCTATTGCTAGTGATTTTCTCTGACGAAGGGCCAACGCGTGAAACATCAGTTATGGTGGCCATTTTACCTTACATCAACCGACGCAAATATTAAAGAGGCAGCGTGGCCCAGCAGCTCCCATAAGGAAAAGTCCTGCTCTCACCGTATAGCTGGCGTTGTTCAGGTAGACCCAAGTTTAACTCCTCGGCCATGCTTACAATATAGCCACTGGTCTGCCTCCTGCCATTTGAGATCTTTAACCATGGTACTTTCAATTTGAATGACTTGTTTGTAATGTTTGAATGCTGCCCCAGTGGCACCGTGTGCTTTAATCACTTTCGAAGGCAAATCAAGAATTTTTTGAGGGGGGAGGGGTGGGGTGATTTTTTGATGCGATTTAGTGACAATTAAAGCAGTGAAATCAAAACGCCTATGTAAACGTGCGACGATTTGGCCGCGTTTCGTAACGACTTAATTGCAGACGAATAGGCCATTTACCTGAATGTAAGTATGAAATACTTGGGGGTCCCGTGAGGCGGCTTTTTGGTTTCTGTCCAAATGACAACCGTTTGAAAAGTCGCATCAAAAACGTGTAATTGGCTGTGTAATGTCATTTGATTTGCTTGGATTTCTTATCGCAGTCTTCACCGCAAAAGTCCTTGAAGTCAATCTCTTCATTTTCTACATCCTCTCGGCCCATGGCTTCCTCCTCCTCCTCCTCACAGCCTGGTACCTCCAGTTTTGGTTCTTCAATGGGAATAGCCTCCACACCCTCTTACGGAATGACAGGGTTGAATTCTGGAAATACAGGAATGGGATCTGGAATGACTGGTTTCACAGGAATGTCCGGAGTTAATTCTGGTATGACTGGATTATCAATGCCTGGTATGAACTCTGGTATGTCAGGATTATCAGGTCTAAATTCGGGATCGTTCGGAATGAATCCTGCGGTTCCCACGGCAAGGTATCCCACTGCAGGATCTTCGACGGGAAATCAAACTAAAAGTGCCGGTGGCTCGACGGCGCTGGACTCTTTATTTGCTCCAGAATTAGAACATTTACATAACAAGAACAAACCATCGATGAACGCCATGCAGTCACAGCAGGCACAACAGGCGGGAATGAATCCAGGTACGTGTTTTGCCACTGTGGGGTGGAAGAAAATACCCCCCCTCCCCACAGGGGAAGGTAGGAGAGTGGGTTGGAACAGTAGTTCCTATTGGTCCAGATGGTCACTGCTAGGGGAGGGGAGGGGGATTGGTATGTTATGTACTCGTTTAATTTTCCACTGATACGAAGCGTGGCAGTCAAATGACCAGTGTTTGCTCTGCATGTTATATTCCTGTTTGGTTTTATTGAAAACACCTTGCTCCAATCTGTCTTTCTTTACAATAAAACGCAATGCGCGTTGTTTTAACTCACTGAATAGGAATACTCATTTCTTTGGGGAACCTAACACGCGAACAAGCGCGAAAGTCGACCACACAACACAGGCGATTTCGTGTTTGCTGGCGCGCTCTTCTTGTTTGGCTATCCTTGAACGGGAGGAGAGACTAGTCTAGGTTTAGTCAGGATAGGCAGGTTTGTGTTTTTTGGGGGATTGACATTCCTAGTATTCTCTTTAGGTTTCTAAATCAGGGTAAAGACTGCAAAATTGCGCGCACTTAACGAAATGTTGGCGGCAGCCCTGTATGGGAATGGTACTCCAAGGGAAGAGTGAGTGAGTGAGTGAGTGGAATCCGCGCATTAGCCATAGCGTTGTCTTATTTGTTGCCTTTAGGTTTTGGAGGAGTAAGTCCCATGGCGCCTCAACAATATGGCGGAGGTATGATGACGTCTTCATCCGGAATGTTCCCAATGCAGCAACAGCCGTTGATTGGTGGAATGAACAGCCAGCAGTATCAGTACCAGACCCCAGCGAAGCAAACGGCCGCAAACAGTAACAATGACTTAAAAGATCTGTTTGGTTGACAATGTCAGGGTTTGACATAAAATATATAGAATGAGAGAGGCGGGAGGAGAGAACAAGAGATTCTAAACGTGCAAGGAATAATAAATTTCCTTTGTACTTCACGTGAATTACGTGAACCTCTTCTAGGTCAAACGTCGAACTTTACCTGTGCCCGAACCTAATGCAAATGACCAAAAGCTACCGTTTTGCTAATTTGTATCAGGTTCGGCATATGTAAAGTTCGACGTTTAAACTAGGCCTGTGTAATCAGCTAAGAATTAGTTGATTCATTTAAGTTGTACCTAAAAGTTTAGAAAAATGGGGAATTTTAATAGAGATACAAAAACTTAACATCACACGGCAAAATAAAGTGTGCAAACTCAAGTTGGGTAAAACAAGATGGCCTGTGCGAGGCAAACTGTTTTGCGACGTTTAGACTCGCAAACATACATACGCAAATTTTAGTTTGCCGTGTTTAGGAGTCGTAAAGCTATTGAGTGACAGTGAACACAAGTAATTTATTTGTTACTAAAAGCCATTGTTATTGTCAAAGCTTGGGGTGAACTGAAGAAGAGCCGCGTTTATTTTAACTCTTGAAAAGTGGGTCGTAAAAGTAAATTCAAGTAGTGTCGGCTTATTTAAAGGAATATTTAAAGGAGGAAGTAAATCATACATGTAAGAAAAAGAATATTAAATATTTAAGACTTAATTTAAATTTTTGAAAGATTTGTAGCCCAGTTCGTGTAAAAGAAAAAAAAAACAGAAAATTGTTGAGTACTTTGTCAGCAGACACTAAAATTCATTAAGGACTAAAATTTAACGGAATCTGTGAAGGAAAGCGAATACATTGATCTTGAGGCTTCAGTAAAGGGGGAGGGCTAAGTATACAAAATGAACTAGCTTGTTCACCAGTGGTCTTTGTTATGGAATTGACAGTCTTTATTTTACATAATTACCATGCCCTGGTTATTCAGGGCTTTAGCTTGTTATTTTACGTACTTAAAGGGACTATGTCCCCCCTGGGTGCTTGCGCAAGTTGATAATGACAACTTTGAAATCGTTGGCCCTACTTTTTCAAATACCGTCAGAGAGTTCAGGAGGCTGTTATATCGCATTGGATGTAAATTTAAAGGTATATCGACTGATTTTGAAAAATTGTCTATATTCTACAGAAAGTGATTCTGGTTGTAGAAATCAAGCAAATCTACGCAGGAATACTCCTCTTAGAAAGCGACCAACCGGACTCTACTGCGCATGTGCCCCAGCTGACATAGTCCCTTTAAATTAGAATTTGTACAAAAATAAAATTGTTTATATTAAAGGAAGAGTTGGTAGAACAGTTATCTCGCACTTGAAATGCATCTTAACCCTTCAAACCCCAAGGGTGACAAGCATCTAATTTCTCCTTACAATACCACTAGTTGATCAAATATGCAGGTCATGAGAATAAGGGAAATGATCACCAGACATGAAATGTGTTGATGTTTAATCAAATTCTCCCAACTAGTAACATAAGAAATATGTGGAGAACAGTGAGGAGAATATTCATATGGATATTGGGGCTTAAAGGGTCAAGCGTAAACATCGTCGTTAGAGATTGGTACCAATTAGCCAACCTTTTTGTCAACAGTTGTTGCGACACATGCAAACTTGTGATTGTCACAAGGGCGCCGTCACAAGCCAAACCTGGATTTTACGAACTTGTGTTGGCAGAAGCCAGGGGCACCCAACGGTTCGTTTCGGGGAATATCTGTTCTTAGTGTAATTTTAATGCTATATTCACCGCGATACCCGGTGCTATAACATTTCTAGGCGAGGCTGCTAAGCTAAGTTATCTTTCTTCATTTGTGTTGTTTGTCAAGTTTTAGCCCCCCTATTTTACTTTTTGTTGACCACATCTCAAAATTATACTAAAACAATTATCCGCTTCAGGCACAGTAAATATTGTCGAATAATCCTCTCGACTTCGTCGACAATATTTACTTCGCCTTCGGCGAATAATTGTTAAATAAGGGCTAAAATCTCCTGAGATATTCGGATTTAATTGTAGTGAAAGCTAGAGATTTCTTTGGCGAAACATCACCTCGTACTGTCGTAACAAGAGGACGTATTACCTCCTATTGTTTTCGTAGGGACAAATATGTCGTTTAGAGTGCAAAATAGGTCAGCTGGCATTTTCGGAGAGCCATCAGCAGCTCGGAAATTCGGCGGATAGGATTCTTTTTCGCAAAATTTTCTGCGGCGTTAATTACAGCTAAAAACGCCGAACAAATCAATCTGTATTAGCTTACACAAATATGCCTTTATAAACCTCTGAAACAATCTAAGAAAGTAGAAAATGATATTTCGAGTATTTTGCTAAAATTTTCTCGTTGGGTGCCCCTGAGAAGCAAGTTGGTGTTTGTGTGAAAATACACGAGTTTGTCAATGTTGTGAGGTTTGCGAACACGAGTTGGCAAACGTAAGTTTACTATGGGGAGGCGCCTTTGTTTTAGGGTTTAATTAACGCCGCAGGCCTTTGCTTGCTCCCAAAAGCGTTTCTTTACAAACGAGTACAGTTTCACATCAGCCCAGTTTGCTTTTGTGATCTCTCCGATCAGATCTTCAGGAACGTCGTCAAAGTTATACTTGGGATTGTACTTAAATTTACCAATGTCATCACTGGAAACTTGAGGAAAAAACTTTGGCAAAAGCTTGTTAAGTACTTGAAGATAAACCTCGTAATGTTCCAATAAACCCACTGTGGCGTAATATCGCTTTATATTGTGCATGGCCTTATGTAACGCTCTTAAATTTCCCCGACGGCAATAACGATGTCTCCCGCAGAAAAACCTTGTCATGACGTTATTCTGGCATCCTTTATGCTGCAGTTTAAAACATTGTTCAAGAGTTTCGTTCTTTTCCCCAGAAGCGAGGAATTCCTTAATTCTATGCCTAGGACGATTCTTGCTTCTCATATAGTGATAATGCGACACCAGTCTTCTGATGGGATTTCTGACTTGATTTATGTACGTATGAGCCTGCGGTAGGTTTAGATTGCCCCTAAAGTAAAAGTGCGCCACAAACGCCATGTGCGGGTGTTTGATGAGTTTCTTGTTGGCTTTTCTGATGATAAGTCCCGGATATGGGCGGGACTCGCCTTTATCGTACCAGTCCTCTGTCGTTCCTTGTAAAGAAAAATATCTAATTAGTGCGGCTTCGCGCGGGTACGAAGCATGACAGGTACCACCAATACGTTCCTCCGTTGGACGACGTCTGAGGAGGTGTCATTCAAATTCCAAACTGATGACACTGCAATACTCGGCAGCGCATCTGCATAAATTTCATACTGAACCAAAAAAGACTCTCTTCCTAGGTGGCACTACGTACCGTATTTATTCGAGTAAGCACCGCGGCGCTCTTAAAATTTTTAGTGTTTCAGATGCGGAGCTTATTCGGGGGCGGCGCTCTTTAAAAAATCATAATATTTGTAAACGATAACAAGCAAATGTGAACAAAAAAAAAAATGAAATATACCCACTTCGAACTGAAAAACATTATACTACGGGAGAATCAATTCGGAGGCTGGTTTAGATTGAGTTGTACCGTACTTGTTTATCAGTTTGGCTCCTCCAACACTGATTCAGTCTGATGATGCTTCGATTAGGCGCCGCATTGTTGTGAATGAATGCGGCGCTAATTCGAGGGCGGCGCTCTTTAATATAATTGCTCTCATATGCGGCACTTAATTGAGGGCGGCGCTTATTCGAGTAAATACGGTAATCAGTTTGGATTTACGGGGACCATTCCTCGTTTCGCAGTTGTCCCATAGCGAGGGAAAAGCTGTCTGGTTTTGTAAGCCGGCACGACCTTCTGCACAGGTTATATAGCACCTTTTGAACCGCGCGTGTGGTACCCGCTGTACCCGGAAGGGACTCCCATATAAAAGAAACGGGTGCTCGTCGTATACCTTGGGGTACGATTCGTTGTCTGGTACCACTTGGGGTGTTACAAACTAAAATGGCCCATGCCAGAGGTATTCTTGTTCAATTCAGGAGAGAATTCTAAATCAGGGAAAAATATAAGTGAAAACATAGTGGATACCACCGACGTCCACAAAACCAGACTAAGGTACCTTTTACGTGTTCCTTTCGAAATTTTCCACAAGCAAGCCCTCGCTTTCACGTGCAAGTTTCCATATCTCTCCCCCCTCCCCCCCCGGGTAATTTTTTTGATGATGCGGGATATTCTTGGTTTCCCGGAAAGTGGACCAACGTTTAGAACAGTAGCTAGCTGTCTCCTTCCCATACCTAACATCTACTTGGCTTTTCTGGGGACTGTTATTAATTCAGCATTATTTTATTCTGGCTAATTCAGCAGTTAAGCAAGTACCGTAAATCTATAAAATTACATCGTATTGCATTTGAATTATAAAAGAAATGCAAGTGAGTTATAATTGAGTTAGCGAGCGAGGTTAGCGAGCGAGTGAGTGAGTGAGTGAGTGAGTGAGTGAGTGAGTGAGTGAGTGAGTGAGTGAGTGAGAAAGAAAGAATAAATGTGTATTAGTGACCAATGAGTCATGTTAGTCGATCGTTTAAAGTTACATAAGTAGATGAAGACGGATAGGTTAAGTCAGGCCTTATTAGTTTAGTTTGATCCTCATGATTTAACAAATGTCTTTTGATTTTGTTCTATCTCGCTTACATCTCGATTATCTCACCTATTTTGTAGTCATAATTCATGCTTGAGCTCGAGTTCGTAATGATTGATTCAGTAGTTGAACTCCCAGTCTTGAAAATACGATTATATAGCAATACTTTCGGATCCAGTTCCTCACAACGGATAGTGTCAAACTTCAAAATTCCATTTGTCACCATTTTTGATCTGCCACTGTGCGACGTTTTCCTCTTTGATGACATGTTTCGATTCTTTCTCATCTCGGACTCACTACTGTAATAAAAAAATTCAAGATTCGTGCACAGTGCTTTCTAAATTTTAATGCAGTTCGCTGCCAAAGTGAATCAGAATTTTGTTCTGCGAATCAGGTCTATTTTCGTATTCACGTCGAGTTCCTGTCGGGTCAATGTCGTTGTAACGTCGGACTTCGGGTTTAACGCCGGTCCTCAACATTGAAAAACAAGTTTAACAAATGTTCGGTGCCTAGAACCTTTCTTCGTGGGGTGATCAAAGGTCCTGTCTAATTTATAGCGTGTTTTGTGCTGGTGGCAGTTGTGCTGAACTTAGAAGCGACAGTTCGTCCTTTTTTGGCAACAAATTTTGTGTTTACTGAAAAAGTCCGTCACATCAAGTAGCTTTTTTCCTTAAAATGAAAAGTGAATGTTTCAGTGAAGTAACGTGGAAACGGCAAACATTCAGTGTCTGTGGTTCAATATGAAAATGAGGCATACATGCTATCACGATGCAACAACCGTGTAGCCTGAGAAAACAGCCGACGTCTCGCGAGGTCGCCACTTGAGCCCTCGCAAAACGACGTTTGAGTAACGAGCGTAGAAATTCCACACTGATGACGTGTCACTACCCAGATCTAGGTAGTGCTTCTGATTGGTTGAAACGCGAGGGAATTTCGTTTCAACCAATCAGAAGCGCTTCCAAGATCTGGGTAGTGACACGTCATCAGTATGGAATTTCTGCGTTCGTTACTCAGACGTCGTTTTGCGAGGGCTCAAGTGGCGACCTCGCGAGACGTCGGCTGTTTTCTCAGGCTGGCAACCGTGCTGAACAAATCGTGGCGTTCTGGTAAGTATCTCTGTTTGTCTGTCGGATTGAATACTGACTGACGGACTATCTGTGTCTGTCTGTCTGTCTGTCTGTCTGTCTGTCTGTCTGTCTGTCTGTCTGTTTATTGTTTGTTGATGGCGACGACATGGACAAAAATGAACCTACTTTTTACATCATTCAAACAAACCTTCTCGTAGTTTTCTCATCCTCAGACAAGTCCCCTGAGCCACTTCCACTCGAAAACGAGGCATGGATTATATTCGATCTTATGCCGTTGTGCGTTGTGTTTAAAGAATCATGCACAGAAGAAGGCGTTCCGTTTCCTTGTAGCGAACTGCTTGTTTTTGTCTCTGTATTGAAAACGGGTACCCTTGTGCTAGTTTTCAGTTTATCTGGGACTGGACGAAATATCTTTACGCCAGACTGGGCACC
>CAXHKT010000421.1:0-10000 GCA_964017195.1 Siderastrea radians
TCGCAAAATCGAGCATTCGAAAAATCGGGGGTAAAATTACAGTGTTTGACTGAAGCAAATCCAAGGGAAACGACTTTTGGTTCGAAGAATCGGGAGTTTCGAATAATCGAGTATTCGAAAAATCGGGATTCCACTGTAGTTTCTAAAGAAACTGTGGTGCTGCTTTGTGGAGAAGTGAAACACAGAAATTTTGATTTTTCAACTGAGTTGATAAGGTAAATTGGCCATCGCAAAGAAATTCAAAAGCTACAGCTTCGAGCGTCAGCCCTTCGTCAGAGTGAATCAAGGAATTGTGGGTTGTACACAGTTTATAGGTAGAACGGTGAGACTGACCTACACGTACACAATTGGAGGAAGCACGACAACGTAGAAAACAAGAATAAATTAGTTGTCAAGCGTTCATTGATACCGTGGGGGTAGAGTTCTGATTTAAAAGATGAATTTTTGTTCTAAATTTTTACAGCTTTCTGTTATGGTCTGTAAGTTAGTCAGAAACTCAGAAACTCAGTGACTAAGACAGCCTGTCAGTTAGCTGCCCAGTCAGCCAGTTAATCCTTTCACTCCCAAGAGTGCCTAAATTCAAAATTCAAAACAAATCCCAAATTTCATTTTGAAAAAACTTAAATATAAATAGTACCATGTGAAAGTACTGTTAAAGAGGTTTCATTTGAATGGTCACACCATATGGTTTCATCCACAGACTCAGGAGTTATAATCACCTTAATGTCTCCATAACTGACTCTGGGAGTGAAAGGGTTAATCGGTTGTTAGTCAGTCATCCAGTAAGACAGATGCACAGTCTGTCAGTCACCCGGCCAGTCAGTCAGTTAGTTAGACAGCCACAGACAATTAATCAATCAACAAATCAACCAACCAATCAATCAAATGGATCGATGAATCGATTGACAGAACAGTCAAAATCTTGGCTGTGTCAAGTAAGAGTTTTCATGACAGCATTAAATTCTTAGCAAGTACCTTAATTTTCCTCTAAAAGGCTCACAGATCTTCAATTTGATTCCTGTATACTCTTGCGGAGCTACACCCTAGGAGAAAATGTGAACCATCAAGACAAAGCAAGTGAACCACATGCAGTTTTATAGCCCATTCCTATCTAACCCATTAACATGAGTGCACAGCAACTTGAGGATTCGGTTACCTCTCCAGTCTGTCTATCATGATCCATACAAGGTTGTCCATCCTTGGGGGAAAATATTGTGTACCTGAAATACATTCCAGTTTTATTAGTAAGCACTTCCTTAAGGATACTGCCTCCTAATACACAGGTATTTTTGCACAGGTTATGACTATGGGAAAAAAAAAAGTAGATCTTAGTAACCACGCATTCTTCAGAAATAATTGAGCAACTAACTGTCTCCCTGGGGACATTGTCAGTGCAAGTTGTCTAGATTCTTTTAAGTTGAAGTTGTCTATCCTTTTCAGTTGTTTACCCTAGCATTTAATTTATAAATTCTTAGTTTTTTATTATTCATGTTTTTTATCAGTTGCTGTGGTGTTGTAAGATTTTTACCAACTTAACCTACATAAATGTAAAATTAATGTAAATAATTCTAAAAAAAGCTTAGAACACTGAACAAGTATGGCATTTTCTTTCCAAATTCTAACTCCATCACTGGATCTGAAAAATGTGTGGTTACCTCCAATTTTCTATTCCAATTCCAACAGCCCTTGCAGTGAGCTGTTTTTCTTTTTAGTGCTTTGAATAAACTTATGTATGTACATTATGTATCTGCGCTTCCTGCATAGTCAAAAACCATGCAAAAATACCTTTGTATTAGTACAATGTAGGTACTATCCACAAGAATAACCCGAGTTCCTCAGATCATCCTGAGATGTGGAGAACGTATATGTGTTGTGGTTCAATTTTAACTTTGGTTCAATTTTTATTTTCCTTTGTTCATGTGTATGATAATGTATGATGATAAGTTAAGAACAAAGGAAAATAAAAATTGAACCACGGATAAAATTGAACCACAACATATGCACAGTATCAAAAGGAGGCACTGTCCTTAATACAGAGGATAACTCTTTAAATGGTATGGAGATGTCCATATTACAGAGCTAGAGTTTATTTGAATTTTGGCCTCTTTCAGACCAAATGAACTGCTTGATACACATGTACAAGTATCGTTGTATTGATAGTAAAGAGGCATACTTGTCCAATACTCCGACAAATTTATGCACAGCATTGTTAAATTTCTTATTGTTTCGCCTGATTCTTTATTGTTATGCTTTTGTACAGTATTGTTATGTGAAGTGAATACAATACAATGCCATACATAAATTTGTCGGAGTATTGGACAACCCTCTAAAGAAGTGTCCATAAGATGTTAGAGTGTAAATGTAGAGCTCCCTTGCAGTGAGCTGGCGAGAGCAGAACCCCCTAATAATGATGTTACACCACATTTCATATAAAAGCATCACAAAGTGTCACCAACAGTAAGATGTGAGCCTACAAGAAAGTGATGTCATCTGGTCAGGTCCAAGGCCCAAGTAAACACTTGATATACATGTGAGCTTTTCAAAGTACTGTCCCTATATCCCTCCCCAGGTGGAGAGCATGCAACATCATCTGGTCAGCCCATAAAACATTACTTTTCTAGAAAAACGTATCATTCAATATCGAACACTTGCACACACAATAATATTACTGTTATTAATTACTGGTATAAATAATATACATTTTTTTAATATTATTGATTGACATGGGAGCTTCACTGTTAGGATAACTCCTCTATACTTTATAATTTTATAACTACAAGTGCATGAAGCTACAACAAATGTGCATTATTGAGAAAATACTGGAAAATACCAAAGTGGGGAGAATACCTTTTTCCAAACTTGACTTTGCCGCCATCCTTCAAAGTCCAGAAGTGCCACCTTACAAATGAGTCATAATATGGATTGACATGGGTTGTGACAAATGAACGTCTCCAGTCCACCTAAGGGTGTGTTAAAGATAGATACAGTTCATGTTAACAACCCTGCTCACAAACATGCACCCAGATTATAAGACACTATAGGTTCCTGTAAGCTAGACTGTGGCAACTAGAGTGGGAGGCTAGACCATTGCACATTCCCTCACCCCTTAAGTTCAGGCCCAGCAGACTTGTCAGGTTTTTAACATAATCTTAGTTGATGTAAATTATGTAGCAAGGCACCTTGAATTTTAACAAGAAAAGCCCCAGGGGTATTAGAACCCGCTGTTGTTCTCCCTCCCATCAGGGTGCAAAATATATTACGGTCACTCAAGATATCAGACCAAGTGGTGTAGCGAAAGTTCGCATTGAAGATTTGTTTGGCCGTGCAAAAACCATGAGTCTGGGGCTAATGACTGACAAAAAAAAGGAAGAACACGAAACAAAAAAAAAATGGGTAGTACTAGACCACGTCCTGATGGCAGCTAGGGAACTACTGAAAATCAGTTTTTGCTAACAATAAACCTAATAACCTAGTCAAAACTTAAAGCAATTAAAGCTGTTCACCCGTTCACAGCCAGCCGTTCGAAATTTTTCTTTGGCCATTCAGCCGTTCGCCGCAAGCTGTTCGAAATATTTCTTTGGCCGTTCATGATCAGCCGTTCACCGCAAGCCGTCCGAAATTTTTCTTTGGCCATTCAGCCATTCACGGAAACCGATTTAAACGGCTTGGCCATCCGTCTTTCATCCATTCAGAAGCTGTGCGTTTTGCTGTTGAACGGATATCCGTTAGTGTACGCTTTCGCATGAGAGGTCACATATATAACTACAATTAGCTACTGAATTGTTGAGACACTCTTGCCCAAACCAATCTTGACTTGCTTGCACGTGTTTTGCTGGGCTTAACGTTGGTTACTTGTATTTGGTTCAATTTCTGATTGGTTCATTTTGTTTTTTTGTTTCTGTTGTGATTGGTTGAGCAATTACTTTCAATTGGTTTTGGTTTTATGACACTCATTTGAAAACTGCTCTATAATGAATTTGCCATAAAATTAATTGTAATTTGTATACACCAGCAACCTTCACCTTTAGTCCCATACTTTGGAGATCAGATTTTGCCAATGGTGGAAAATACTGCAGCCAATAGTCACTGTCAGCAAACCTGAAAAAAATTTTAAAAACAATTTAACAGGGCTAAAAATTAACTTCAGTGCTTGGTCGCCACTCGGGCTAGTATCCCTGAATTCTTAGTCGCCCAGGCCAAAATAAAATGGCCCTCGAATTTCCTCTGCTAACAGTCCGTGTTGGGGATCATTCATCTCGTTCTTGTTTGCTATTTTCTTCACTTACAGGTTCTGACTTGGTCCTTAAACTTCTAAACAAAAACTGGACCATTATTTTCCAAATACGGACAAAACGATCTTGTCAACATCTATAAACTTCAGTATCACGATTCTCAGTTTCTTTCGATTGCTTTTGAATTCAGGTGAAAAGTAAGTCTATTATATCGAGTAATTTTGCCGATATTCATGTTTGAAAACGTACCGCATTGAACTCTGGGTATGTCTGGATTCTTGTGTCAGTAAAATCAAAATGGCGTCTACGTATCGGAGTGATCTAAAAACTCGATCACGAACGACTTTAAATTTTGTGCTTTAAAACTAAACCTTTACTACAATTGATGAACTTAGAGTCGAGGAAAGAAAAGAAAGGTACTTCAATGAAAGAACATTTTATTTTATTGATATTGCTACTGTTTTCGTACTTCTCAAATCGTAATCGCCCTGCGGGCGATCAAACCTCAACTTTTAGTCGCCCTGGACACTTTTTAATCGCCACGGGCGACCGTGCGACCGCCAAGTTTTAACCCTGATTTAACACACTTTCAAATGCCAAGTGCAACTGCAATAATTTTTTCAGGATTAGGAGACTGTACCAGTAGTATTATTGGAGCACTTGGGTCATAAAAAGGTTTTGGAGGAGCAAAAAAAATTGTGGCTCAATTAACATCAGTGCATGAGCTCCACAAGAAAATGCTCATGGGCACCGCACACATTCTAAGGAGGGTCTCTCTATGAATTGAATTCACTAGACAGTGTCTGAAAAGGACCATGGCTTGGCCCTGGTCCTAGTGAAGCATGAGCTAAGCAAAACTTAAGCGAGCAAATTGATAAGGAGGATGAGGAGAAGGATAATAATGATAAGGATCAGATGATGGCAAAGATGATGATGATGATGATGATGATGATGATGATGATGATGATGATTACAATAATATGTAATTAAGTAAATGGCACACACCTCCAGTAATACAGCTGTAAAGAGATTATTGTATATGGCACGTTAAAATTACGATGTAAAAGTTAATTAACATGTAATCAATGCACAAATACATGTATTTAAAGTTTATACTTTTTTATTTCTTCATCACTCAATCCTATTGACTGCATGATTTGCCACTGATACTCCAAACCACCAGTTTTTGCTGCAATTTTACTTTTCATCTGTGGAAAAAAATTGAGGACAAGGCATTTTTCACTACCCAGCCATCCCACTATGGTTTAATTAATACTGTAGTGTGATAGTGCAACCACACAGACTGACGCCACGCAGACAAAAATTTTGGGACAAAATTTTAAATTAGGCAATCAGAAGTTGAGATTAAAACAGCAAAATGGCTAAAGATTCTTCTTGACTAGTTTATATATGCATTTGAAAAGGACAATGTGTTCAGAACCTTTTGGAGGCCTCAGTTGATGCTGTCGTACAGTAAAAACTAATACATGTAGATCTAGACTAAGAGCACTTTTCAATAACAAGCAAATTGGGAAGTTCAAAACCGAAACATTGCATGTTAGGTGTCTGTCCATCCTCGGAGACCCAGGGGCAGCTAGTTGGGGCGACGGGATTTTCACAGGCGAAAGTTTACAACAAGAATGGGAGAGCCCCTGAGCATTTACTCCTACCGAACGAGTTCAGAAGCGTTTGAAATCTAGCCTTCTGATTGGCCAGAAAATTTTTCTGGCCAATCAGCGAGTGGGATTTCAAATGCTTCTGGAACTCGTTCAGTAAGAGTAAATGCCCAGAGGCTCTTCCGTTCTTGTTGTAAACTTTCGCCCGTGAAAATCCCGTCACCCCAACTAGCTGCACCTGGGTCTCCAAAGATAGTGTCTGTCAGTCAACTTGGCAAAAGCCTCAAGAAACAAGAAGTTATGTACAACTTTTTATGGATAAGTGGGTTTAAAAAGGTCATTTTAGTTATCCATTGGCAACAGAATATTAATTAAAATATGATATCCTAACCTGTTTTGATTCCTCTTTTTCTTCATTTTCAGGGAATCTGGGTGGAAATCCATACTCACTCATTTCACGCTTTAATTTGTCAGCACAAGCCTACGGGGAAAATGGCTTTCCATAAAATAAAATTTCTAAAAGTATTCATTTTACAGTATTCTTCTAAAAGTACTTTCTTTGTTTTTTTTCAAAAAAATACAATTCTTTAAGGTTACTCCGGACCTTCGCGGGTGTCCTCGGGGAAAAAATTCGTATGTGTACCATTCTAAAGGAAAACATGGCAAACTATATATCGTTGGAAAGCTAATAATAAAATGTAGATTTTGGAAAAAAATATAAATTACCGGTTTCTTCAATTCCGCAAAAGAAGATCGCAAACAACCACGAAAATGACCATGTGTCATTCAATTGAATTAATAGGGTATCATTTTCAAGAGCATTGGCAAAATAACTACACAGTGTTAATCACAAAGGATCAATCATCAAAAGTGTGTCAGCATTTTTCGATATTCTGATTGGTTATTTTTTAATTAATTTGTCAAGTTCAAGCAGCAAAGAATGCACGATGGGCGTTGCATTGAAGATCGCCACAGGTGAAATATTATAAATTTCAAAAATCCCCGACACACTTTTGTTTCACAACATCTAAGAAATGTTCAGGCCAAATTTCACATAAATCTGCCGAATTTTGTTACCCCTTTTTTTTTGGGTGGGGGGGGGGGGGCAATCAATTCTTTTAATTTTTTTTTGGTCATTTTGCCCATTACACCACTCCACAATACAATAATTACAACACTTACACAACTAACGAGACTCTGCCTACACTAATGACAATACAATACTTAGACAATTTACAATATTATATTCTACTTACAGTATGGTACTCTAATCACTCTAAAATTATGTAATAATTATTACCCATACAAATTACAATATGATATTCTGCTTACGCTAATACTTGAAAGACTTACAATGTACTCTAATTGCAATATAATATTCTAATCACCTCATAGACATTATAGTTACACTACTTGTCATGAGGAACTTACACTACTTTACACAATTACTTTCTATATTAATGTTCACGAGGAGTTAGCTTACAGACAGCACTTAGTCCTTGATAGAAGAAGCTTGATTACTATTCAAGAGAGGGTTCCATTTAGCCTGAAATTTTTTTAAGGTCAAGTTGTTTTGAGAGGCTATAAGCTTTTCAGTCTCGTATTTTCTCTTGACTATATCTTCAAATGGCAAAAAAAGAGGGTTTTGATTATTCTTACGACAATTCCACAGATAAAGTTTACCTAAAATAATAAAGTAATTGAGCAGACTAGATTTCTCATCTAATATTCCTAATGTAATGTTTTTATAATCAAGTTTTATTTGCTCTTTTGTAATAGTTAACCAAAAGTTTTCGAATCTGGACCAAAATTCTGTTGAATAAGGACATTGGTAAAAGAAATGTACTAATGTTTCTTGAGAGGATTGACAGAATGTACATAGGTCACTAGGAATCTTCCCGATTTTTGCTAATCTGGTATTTAAAAACAAAATGTCATTTAAAATCTTGAACTGAAAGCACTGTGCAAACGTTTCTACAGCAACTGATTTTGTTAATATAAATGCTTTGCAAGTCTCTTCCTCACTAAGGCTAAAGTTTGACATTAGTTTACAGAAACCTCTAGAATGTTTGGCTTTGTCTTGAATGAGGAGGGCGTAAAAGTTTCTACTCTTGCTCGAGGTAGGATCAAAGCTTTTGTCGCCACATTTAAATTCCAGTGTTCTTAAAACGTTTCTATCGACATTTAGATTCTTTAAATACCTTGGTACAGAACATCGAATTGCAGTCCAGGTAAGGTAATTTGTATCTTTTAATCCCATGCCTTTCACTGAGTTAAAGGAATCAATATTATTCAGAGCAAACATCAAATCACTGACAAGAATCACATTAGCATTCACATAATTCTGATAATAGATCGGTTTGTCGTCTATCCTTATATTGCAGTTATTCTAAATTATAGAGTCAAAAGAATTTTGGTACCCTATTAATTCATTTGTTTAACTGAATGACGCATGGTCATTTTGGCGGTCATTTTTCCAATTTTCTTTTGTGGAATTAAAAAAACCGGCGATTCATATTTTTTTCCGAAATCTATATTAATTAAGCTTTCCAACAATAGATAGTTTGCCCTGCTTTCCTTTAAAATGGCACACACATGAATTTTTTCCCGGAGGACACGGGAGGACACCCGCGAAGGTCCAGAGTAAACTTAAAGGAAGTTGCAATGACACATGTAAGTTACAAATGGCTTGAATACAGTTCCAGACTGAGAAAAAAGGTGTGGGTTTGAGTTTGTGATTTGGTGTTCTGGGTGTTTTAGAATTTTGCCCAGTAAATTTTCCGGTAGCCCCGCAGCTCTTAACAACCTCTAATTTCATTGGACCTTGGTATCACGCAGCTGTATTGTTTTCAGGGCTAGGGTCCATTGTTTTGTTGTTTGGTGTATTGTTTTCTCAGCAAATCAGAGAAGACCTTGTAAGAGCTGCGACATCACCCAAATTTTCATTTGAATCTTTTTTCTGCATGAAATCCACATCTAACTTGTATCAGTCCAGGCTTTGTCTGCCTGTCCACCATTTATATGTGAATAAACCGCATACCTTGATTGGCATTCCTGTGCAGTGCAGACCAAATGGAAACAGGCACCTTTTCCCTTTGAGTCTTTCATATCCCATGGCAAACTAATAACAAACAAACATAAAGATCACAAAAAAAAGTCTGTCACACTATCAAGAGAACTGATCATGCCCAACTACAGTAAATAGTCATTTTCATGCATTACACTGTATGTGGCACTAGCCTTGTGATTTGAATGCCCAGGCTTTGAAAATAATATAATCTATTTGCCAACGACAGGGTTATGTTGGGTCTTCATCTTGTGGGCCATGCACAATTTAGGGTGCTTCAATTAGTTTCCTTGTTCCATGGAAATTCATGATGCCTTCCTAGCTTAGCCAGATTTTTTTCTGTGAATTCACTCAAAAATCAACTAGGCTCCACGTATACCTTTATGGCACTGCACTTCCTGTCTCATCCATTGATGATGAGTTTAAATGTGTAGGTAACAAAGGCAACATTAATTAATCTCAACTGAATGCAATCAGTAATCTCCCCACCCATTTGTTGGTGTAACCTGCCCAGAGCAGCCAAAAGGCCTTAATTGGTGGATTAATCCTCAAGTAAAAAGTAACTACTGTAAGTTAACTTGCATGATTCTATTAAGCCTGCAATCTTTTAAATCAATCAATCTTTGCTGAACCTTGCTCCAACTTCACCTACAGTGTGTACCCTCTAAATTTTAGCTTCGAGTATAATAATAATAATCATGATGTCTGTTTTTTTTTGCGATAATTTGCTTGCTTCAATTAATTTAAATAAATTCTTCACAACCAAAGTATCACTTAACAAATGTTATAGTCACAGTTAAATGTTCCAACCAGGGCTTCTGATATTATGCGGTGGTGCGATTTCGCACAATTGATCTTGAATTGCGTCCTGTCCCATAATCCATGAGAAATCTTATAATTGATAAAAAATGCATAAGCTGGACAAAACAAACATAAAATGCTAATTTAAGGCTATTTAGCATTGGAAACATCATGCAGAGCCTTTGAAATCTTCAATGTTGTTGTGAATCTAATGACAGTACATATGTGAAATCTATGTGAAATCGCATAATTTGCCGCATAATAGACCTTTTGTGCTGCGTAAT
>CAXHKT010000422.1:0-35000 GCA_964017195.1 Siderastrea radians
TTTGGAGACTCGAGACTCGAGAATTTTTGTCGACTTAATTCAAAACTGACAGCCATTGATTTTCTTCATTTATTAAAATTGTTTCCAAACCGAAAAAAAATAGTTAGAATTAGGTCACAGTAAATTTGTTTGTGAGGTTTCCGGGCCAAACCTCTGTGAGAAGTAACAAAATAATGTACTGGGGGGGGGGGCATAGGGGGGAAAATACTATCACTTTCCCATACAAACTGACTTTTCAGTTTAGCATATTAGACATATATTTTTCCGTATAGTATATATTGGCGCGCAAGAGAACTGTAAGCTGTAACATTTCGTATTGCTTTTTCTTGTTAATCGAGTGCATCAATAAAAGCTCTGGCTGCCATTTTTGAGAAAGGTCTCTAACTGTGTCCACAGGAAAGAACATAGCTCCCTCGCAGACGAGTTGCAGCACTTGAGGGATTCTCTACTTAGAGACACAAACCGCGGCATGGATCAACAGCGAGTGATTGACAAGATGAAGGCGGAGAGGCGGGAAACTATCTGTGTTCAGGCGCAACAACGAAACGAGCTGGAAAAAGACCTACGTGAAGCCGAGAAAAAGGTAAATTTTACCCGTAAAACTTTTACAGGTCAATTTGCATTGATTATTCCAAACATCGAGAAAATTTTATTTACACAGCCCCTGAATATGAGTAAGCACACGCTGTGACTGGTTCCCTACTAATAAGATAACACTGACCTCGCATTCCACAAATAGAGAAATTGCGCAAAATAGATGGTCAAGTTTTGCATAAACTCAACTACTCGAGGCTGCGCACCTCATTGGCTGTGAGCTCATTATACGTCTCCATTCCATGGAATTATTATTTATTTAATTAACAATTAGATTATGAGCTCGAGATTTCTATCGTGTGATAGTTGATGAGGCCGAAGGCCGAATCAACTATCACGCATAGAAATCGAGAACAGCATTAGTAGCTAGTAGATTTTATACTAAAGGGTGATAGACTGCAGTGTGTAGATCCGACACCACGTCCATAACCTTATCATTTGCAGGTCTCTGAGCTGGAATCACATTGCACTCTTCTAAAAAGCGAGAAAGACGTTCTGGAGCATCGGCTTGAAGTGGCCAACAAGAAAGTAGAAGAAACAAAGCAGGAGATGCGTGACATGGAAAACCTGTACAGCTCACATAACTCACGCGCTGTCACGCAAATGGATGATAACAAGGCCATGCAGAAGTTAAAACAAATGGAATTCAGCATGGATCTTACAAAACAAAAATGCGAGAAAGCCGAGGCACGAGTCAAGGAGCTGGAAAATGAAAACCGGCAGCTTAGAGGGGCAGATATTCGGAATGGTGCCTTGTCAGAAGAGCTTGTCAATTTGAAACAGCAGGTAGCTGTATTATAGTTTTGTAGAAGCAGTGTGATCAGCTAATATAGGCGGGTGAAGACACTCACGGAATTTCTTGCCAATCTTTTATCGAGATAATGGGGGCGTTGGGGTAATTTGCGCTCCTATTTATTTATCTAGCGATGTTCCTCCGACCAACAACACACGTACTAAATTCGCAAAATCCTCTTTACTTCCCACCCGAACTCTTGTGTTCTTTACTCCATTTCGCACCACTATGGGAAAAGGCTATTCCGAAATTCAGACCAAAATTATCAAAATCTGTGCCGTACCACTTAACCAAGAACTGAAGGCTCAAAAGCATGTATGTTTTTCTCTCCGCAAATTAGCCTGTTTTTTGTTTTCGCCGTAAGGATCAGTTTGTGGCTTCATTTACATCCTTTGTACACCCTTTGTAAGGTGTACAGATTTAATAAGTTTATGTAGGGTTCATGTGAGGGAGTCTACTGTTTCATCTCTGGGGAGCTAGAGGCCACGCTTTGCATTGCTAATACTCTTGTAACCCTAACCCTGGAGGCTATCATTAGCAGGTGACAACTGTAGTCAAGATGTCCATCTACATAGAGTTAAAAAAAAATTCTTAAGGACAACAAACGTGGTAGACTTTGTAACCGACTAGTTTCCTTGTGGGAAGGGAGACGGCTGAAGGCAATAAATGAAGGATATTAACAAGCTCGGCCTCGCCGTCAACAGTATTACTCATTTATTCTACGAGCGTGCGTTGGATATGATGTTATTATCGCCTGATATCCAACAAGCGCCAGTAAAATAATTGCTCTGCTAAACTTTCTACTTCGGTGTGTTGCTGCCTTTTTTGTGTTATTATTATTATTATTATTATTATTATTATTATTATCATTATTATTATTATTATTATTATTATATTATTATTATTATTATTATTATTATTATTATTATTATTATTATTATTATTATTATATTATTATATCATGGCACTCAACATTGTTAGCATTGCATCTTTAAGACAAAAAGCAGGAATTATTTGCTGGTTATCCGCTGTGCGGTGAACCAGTGGAAATATTAGAAACTCTGACTGAGTTTGAGGAATTGTTAATGTGAAACAACCTGTTTTCAGGTACAGCAATCTAAACAAGCGTTGGACGAGAAAAGCAAGAAATTAAACGAGTTCTCCATTGAAGTAACGCAGCTTCGAGCGCACATCGACAAACTGTCGGAAGAGAACAAGAAGAATCGATCATCACTTGAGAAGAAGGAGAACAAGATCGACACTCTGGAGCAGAAACTATGGGAGACAGAAGAGGAACTGAAGCTTGAAAAGCAGCGCTGCCAGGAGCGGCAAACACAAGTACGTTAGCCGCTTAAAGAAAGGAATAACCCTGCTTGGTTACACTCTATTCCTGGTTGTGTTTGTTCGGAGATTTTGGTGAAGGAGCAAGATGGAAGGGATATACTTCCCGTCCTCACGCTTGTGTTCTCTGCTTTTTCATTTGAAAACAGAGATCAAACAACAGCAACAGAATAGTTTTCATGTACAAAATAAATACATAAAAGGAAACGTCAAAGGATTGGCTACTCCCATCTATAAGTCATATTTCGAATTATCACTTTATCATTAAAAAAAATTGTTCCTCGTTTACTTTAGTGACAGACCTTTCTCGGACCGAGTTCTTATTTTGCATGAGCACCAAATCTCATTCCAAATTATTCTTGTCGTTATTTCTGTTTATCAAGGCTTAATGGTAATTGTTTGATGTGTTAGTAACCCGCCTTCATTTTTCGTTATTACTTGCAGGATATTATCGTACACATTCTTGAGTCAAAAATGTTAAATAAAAACCTAAAAGCGCTAACCAAAAGCCTTCCTATGTGGACTACTGGACTATTAATTGTAGATTTTCGTTAATGCGAATGTGTCGTATGGCTTTTCATAGTGACGCTAAAAGTAGCTGACATGGTCCCTTTATTTTCCAGGAAACTGTCCTCGAGGAGCTGAACTCCACCATTCGAGTGAAACACGAAGAGTTAGAGCATATGACATTCCTTGTGGACGAGAAGGACGTTGAGATCACCGAGGTACGCTCAAGCTTACAGGAAAACGAGATCAAGCAGATGGAATTGACCGAACAATTACGGCAAAAGGAAGAGAGGTTGAATGAACTACAGAATGAACTAGAACACGCAAACAAGAATGCTCGGGAAGCGACAACAGGTCAAGAGAAAGCAATCGCTAAGATTGAGGAATTGAAAGCAATCATAAAGAAACAACAATCTGAAATGATTGCGATGAATGAGAGCAGAAAAGCAGAAAGCGAGATTCAAAGTCAGGAACTCGGCTCAAAAACACAAAGTTTGGAGAGCGAGCTGCAAGATATGGGACTAAAACTTCTTGAAGTTGAAAGCGAGTTAGAGTTCACGAAAAATAACTGCGATGAAGCAACCGCTAAGAAACAAGAATTAGTAGAGATTTTGGAAGCTTATAGTAACGCACTCAATAACAATCACTCAGCAGATGGCCTAAATGAAGAATGTTTGAAAGCGCAGCTTCAACCTAATTTAGAAAAAATAACATCTCTGTTGCTGACAACAAGCGAAGTAGAAGATATTAACAACAGACTCAGAGAAGCTGTAGATGGTAAACGATTGCTTGAGGAAAAACTTGGAGAATTACAGACTTCCTCTCAAGGACAAAAGACTGCATTAGAAGAAGAAATGGACGAGCTTCGTGAATCACTTTTAAATGAGAAAAAGCTTGTATTTGAGCTAGAAGACAGGGTTAACTTTGCGGTGAGCGAAAAGAACGCCATGGAGGCGGAACTGCGTCGAGTGCTTGAAGAAAGCAAGGGGGCCGTCAGCAAAGCCGACATGGAGACAAAAATAGCAGCAGTTGTTAATTCTGAAACAGAGTTGCGCCATGAACTGGAAATAGCCAAAGAGGGTGTCATGCAGTTGGAAAGTGAAATAGGAAGGCTGATGGAGGAGAAAAGCACATGGGAAAGTCTTGCCAAGACGAAGTCCCTCGCTCTTGAAGAAGAAAAGAAAGCTTGGCACGAAGAGATGGCAAGATGCTCTGAACGCTTTGAGGAAGAGAAGCAGCAACTTCTTGAACAGCTACGTGAAATCAGTGATTTGAAAGTCAAAGAGAGTGAAGATTTTTGTTCAGAAAGGGATGACAAAATCGTGGAACTAGAAAATAAACTCGTGGCCGCAACCCAAGCTGCTGCTGATTATGAACGCGCCCTTGAACACTACCAACTCAAACTGGCAGAAGTCGAGCACGAGCGGGACACCACTAGGGAAAGACTGGAAAAACAGGTATTTTGTTTCCTGTTTCTGACACACCCACCTTAGTTAGTGCCGCTTTGTAAAAAAGCCAACTGGCCTGCTCGTTTTCTTTTACACGGCTGACACGTCTCTAGGTTTAAACGCAAAACGTGTATAACTGAAAATGTTTCCCTTTGGTGTTCTTAAATTACATCTGGGAATGGACAGGGATGTTTCCTAGAAGGGATACAGAATTGACTCCACGAACTCCTTGAAGATCAGTGGAATGGAATGCATAAAATTGAATCTTATTCAAACACTTCCTAATCGTGTTTTCATCTTTTATTTTTGCAGAAATCCACTAGCTCCGTTAATATGACTGAAATGGAAACCTTGCGGAAAGAATGCGAAGTGGCGAAGAAGAAATGTAGAGATGCACAAGAAAAATACTTCTCAGAGTCAGACAGACTGAAAGCTATTATTGATGAGATGCAAGGTATGATTTAAGCGCTTTTCCCTCTTGACTCTTCATGTACATTTCGTCAAATTTTGTTTGCTTCAATTCTCACCTAAAATGCAATTGACGCAGGAAGGTATTGTTTTATAATTTTTGCGTTATTCCTCATGCTGTAAGATTGTATCCACTCTCTGTCAGAAAGCCTTACGTTTGAATCGACATCTAGACAGAGTCTTGTGATGCAACAGTCAAAGTGCATTTGCATGTAATCTTATGCTTTGCTTAATTATAGACGAACAAGATGAATTTGAGCGCCAGATAACCGAGCTCAAAGAAAATGCTACCTTGAAAGACGCTGAGTTGTGTCGGCTGCAAAACGAACTCGCTGAGATGAAGAAGACGGCCCAGGTTGTTGCGGTAAGCAAAACAAACGGCTTAGCCATGTTTATTTTATTTCTTGTATTTGAGTTCAGTTTACCCTTTCCTGCCCAAGGTAAACGACATTTTTCTTCAAACCAATAAATACAAGGTCACTCCTTGTGTGAGGTACCGTTTGAACAGCTCGTATCAACACAAATGAAAGAAGTTATGGCTTAGATAGAAAAAGGTTTTAAAGGACAAAATATGCAAGTTCAGAAAAGGAGCAATCAACACGTATATTGAGTAGAATACTTTTTGTTTCAGCACACTCGACTCTTGAAGAGCGCAAAAGGAAAATGCAAAGGAAAACGAGAGCGAGAGATTCCAACTCTCGGATAACCGTTGTTCTCGTTTGAGCCGAGATTGAATAGTTGGTCGAGACCCATGCTAGAACCACCTTCTGCAGTCTGCAGTGTGACAAACAATACCACGAGTGGACTGCACTTTAGCCTTCATGGAACATGCAAGGTCACACAATCAAATCAAATCGAATCAAACTGTCAGAAACAAGCAGTCAATCAAGCACTCTGTATAAAAATAAACTTGGCCACAAGAACGTGATCACCAACAGCTTCTATTTGCTTTGTCAAACAATTTTCGTATTTTTGCTTACAGAACTCCGCTAAATCTGTTGAAATGGAATCCTTGAAGAAAGAATGTGAGCTGGCAAAGAAGAAATGCAAAGATGCACAAGAAAAATACTTCTCTGAGTCAGATAGACTGAAAGCTATTATTGATGAGATGCAAGGTATGGTGACATTAAAGGTAGCGCCATCAATTTCAGTTTAGTAAAGAGTATGACAGCAGCGCACTGTGCAAACGTCTTTAATGGAATGTTCACACGACTTGATGCACTGATATCAGAAGAAGAATGAATAGTATCCCACAATTCTTTGCGTTTGCAACTATATTATCAAAATCTGAAGTGACGTCATCAGTCTCTCGAGGGATCGATGGAATGATTTTCACTCAAATGGCGATAGCCTGCGAGCAGGCTCTCTATTCGGGGGGGCAACGTGAATTATTTTCTTTGAGAGCGCCGAAGGCGTGCAGGCTCTCAATTTTCACCGCGGGCTCGCTTTGCTCGCCGAAAACTCGCGCCTTCGGCGCTCTCGAAGAAAATAATTCACGTTGCGTTGCCCCCCGAATAGAGAGCCTGCTCGCAGGCTAAAATGGCGACAGCTTCGTGTGTAAAGTGTAACAAGGGGAAATACTCTGTTTCGTAATAACGCGTCTGGTCTAGTGCTTACGCTGCGTATCCATGGAAGAATTTAGTGTTCAGCTGAAAGGTTTTGCCTATGCTGCACTTTATTGCAAGGAAATTCGCTTGCGTTTACTCGAAAGTTTGCCCAGATGAAGGGTCTGGTTGTTCTAGAAGTACATCGATGATCCCTCAGTTGAGGAACAGTTCGTCGGTTTGTGCAGTCCTACTTGATTCAAATAAATCGCATTTGCGACATCGCCTGAGTATATTCTTAATTGTCATATTTCGATCATCGATAAGAATTCGTTGTTAAAGACGAGATCCAGCGAGTTGTATGTTGTGTTTACACGAGGATGTTGTTGATGATTGTAAGCAATGTATTCAAAATCGCTTCCTCGAATTTTTCCTTGAGTAGTTTTTAAATGCACAGGACAATGGACAATTAACTGGAACAATGATTTGCGATCTCGAAGTTTTGTGTCAAACTACTTCGACCATTTAAAGAAGAGACAATAATAGTGATATCTGTCACCCCGTTGACCATACTCAAGGAGAAAGCAACTGCTAGTAACAGGTAATCTTCATGGCTCCTTTTGAGTTCATCTAACAAATCATCTAACAAAACAAAAACGATCAAATCACTCCTTGCTCGCACAGGAAGAGCAATAAAGAAAAAGCGCAATTAATCTCCTTACCTTGCTTATTACTATATTACATTTGTCGCGGAATCGCCATGTGAGTTGAAACGTGATACTCGCAATTGCGGTGATTTGGACCATTTTCGAACCTTCAGAAATTTGAAACTGTCGGGTCACTAAGGGTCACTATGGTACAAAGTTGTCCAAATACCTTTTAATTATTCAGATTTTAACTTTTTCTGTAAATTACTCAAGCATAAAGAGACCTATAATTAACTTCGTGTAACTCATTGAAGCGGTTGTAACGGATGGCATGATACATTGATATTCAAATTATCTGAAAAACCTATTTCTAATGTACTTAATTCAAAAGAAACAACACCTGTTTCATGATGAAAGTTGTAAGTTTGTGTTTTGAAGTGTGCTATCCCCAGCGAAACGCTTTATCTGTGAAAAAATCCAAAGCGAAAACAGCCAAAATCCGCCATGTATCACAAGACATTCCTCATCTTCCTCAAATTCCATGAGACAAAGGATTGTGGGATACTATTCGTTCTTCTTCTGCACTGATATAAAACTTAGAGCCACCATGTACAGCATAGCATACACAGCACAAAGTCAGGCAAGTGTTGCTAAATAGCTTTTATTTGAATGTTCGCACGTTACATGATTACTATGAAGTAAATCAAAAGGGGCTTTCGATTTGATTCTGTATCTTGCCAGATTAATGTGCTTTGTTCAATTATAGATGAACAAGATGAATTTGAGCGCCAGATCAACGAACTTAAAGAAAAAACTACCTTGAAAGACTCTGAGTTATGTCAGCTACAAAACGAACTGGCTGAGATGAAAAAGAGTGCCCAGGCTTCCACGGTAAGCAAATTAAACAGCTCGACCCTGACCGGTTCACTTCACCCTTTCCGCCAGAATTTTGTTTTGAGAAAGGAGCCAGCTATAGAGACATGTAGAATTCGCAGCTTATAGAACGGATCCTTAATCATGTATGATGATGATGATGATGATGATGTTCTGAAAACAGAGTGAATGTGCGGAGAGAACTCTGGAAAGAATTCCTAGTTCCAGATGGGATTCGAACCCGCGACCTTCTGTACTCTAGTCGGTTGCTCTAACCACTGAGCCACTGGGAACTCTAGTGGTGAGCAATGGTCAGCTGTAGGCTGACACAACAAACGCAGTCACATTATTTCAATGAGCACATGCATTTAACTGCATCACGCAGCCACGGGGAATACTCTTAGAGTAATAAATGAAAATAGAATGACCATAATTCAATTCCTGCCATACCCTTCCCTTTGGGAAGTAAGAACGTGTCTTCTCTTGTATATTTGACTTAAGATAATCACGATAAAGTCATCAGCAAGGACATAAAGTTGAAGCCAACTGGTTCACAAAAGTACCTTGTGTATTTTGCATTTATGTTTTATACAGATTTCCGCTGGCTCCACTGATATCAATGAGATGGAATCCTTGAAAAGAGAATGCGAGTTGGCAAAGAAGAAATGCAAAGATGCACAAGAAAAATACTTCTCTGAGTCAGATAGACTGAAAGCTATTATTGATGAGATGCAAGGTATGCCATTGGTATTTGTCGTAGGCTTTCTTCAGCGACTGAAAATTATATTTTCAAGAAGCCCTAGTGAGACGATAACACTGCCGATTTGCAAGCATTGTTATTTTCATTATGGTTTATTGTAGATGAGCAAGATGAGTTTATGCGCCAGTTGAGCGACCTGAAAGGTAAAATTGCCAAGAAAGACTCCGAGTTGTGTCAGCTGCGAAATAAACTAACTGAGATGAAGAAGATTGCCCAGGCTGCTACGGTAAGTAAATTTTAGGTGAGGTTATATATATATATTTTTTTTCTTTCTTGTGTCCTTGATAATAGACAGGTTCACACAACTAGCATTTGTTCCTTTGTAGGTTCAAAATAAGGCAGTTTCAGTGGACAACAGTGGAGTGGAATCTCTTAAGAAAGAATGTGAGGCGGCAAAGAAAATTGCCAAAGAATACTTCTCGGAGTCAGAAAAGCTCAAAGCTATTATTCGTGAGCAGCAAGGTAAAAACTTGACTCCTACTGTAGAAGGGCTAAGCTCGAGACGTCTAGGATTATTAACTTTTGTTATTTCTTTCATTGAAAGAACTCGTGTTAAGTGTCTGCAGAAAACACAATTTTATTATTTTATCGTTTAGGCAAAAACATTGTCCACAACCATAACTATTAGTTACTTAATCCAGCCTCTTCTTTCATTGGCAACTCGCAGATAGAGAAATAAAACTCTTTATATCGACTTCCATTAGTTGGTGGACTTGATGGAGCCTCCGTCGCCTCCTCCACAAGCCTCGCACTGCTCGCTTCTCGCCCGTTTTTCTTGCTTCCTATCCTCCGCTAAGTAGCCTGTCCATGCGTTATACCGTAGTGTTTGCTGAACAACGCACAAAGGGCTGTAAACACGCCTTCACAAGGCAAACTTAGGCCAGCTCAAAGATTCCCGTTTCTTCTACCTTTTTTTTTTCTTGAATCTTTAATTGCGTCTGACGAATTGTCGTGGACATCAAATTACCAACCCGTGTCATTTTTACCAAAATTGCCCTTTCCATCCCACGAGGTCTGTGTAACGATCCTTGGCGATTTGACAAGGAACAGTGCTTGCGTTGATGCACTGAGCGACTAGTGTAATACCAGTACAGCTTTCATTTCGGTACTCATGCATAAACAATCCAAAGCGGTTTTTGAAAACGATAACAAGGTTACGAGTGATTTCGATCATTTTCAGTGTGAGTCAAAATTTGACTGGTTATTTATTTTCAAGCGCTTGGCCCAGTTAGTTGTTCTGCGTTGGGCAGTTTGTATTGCCTGTGACTGGCGAGCTCTTAGTTATTTAATATTCATTAATTGTTTCGTTGTTGCTACGTGGCAGAAATTATCAACCGACGCGAGAAAACAGACACAGAGGAGGAAATAGAAGCGACCAGAATAGATCTAGCAGAAAAGAACATGCAGATCCAATCTCTCCAGTACGATTTGTATAAGCTACAAGAAAAGTATGACAAGGAGACTCGCGCGCTCAGCAAAGAGGTGGAATGGGGAAGAGAGAAAGTTGGATCACTGAAGCTGGAGATCAGAAGGTTGAAGGAGCCTGAACCAGACGACACAATTTCTATGATACGGTACGTGCAGATTTTAAGAGTGTGTGAAAAATTATAGTGGTACCCCAAGACCGCTGAAGGCCATAAAACTTGGGTATTATTGATGTGCTAGTGGGTAACGGCGGGTACGTTCTTAAGTGCGGCATCTACCGGAATTTATCTCAAAATTTTGCCAAGGTTTGACTTTTGAACTTCTTTTTCGAACAGAAAGCATAATCAGTTGACAACAACGACTGCTATTAGAAAAAAAAAGGATGGAAATTCGGCTTGTCTCGAGCGTGGTACAGCGTTTTTGGTGTTGCAAAGCAATACATGCCATGATAAAATAGATGCCGTGGAATTCCAAAAATAATCCCCACTCCTTTGTAACAGCCCCGAGATTGGTCTGTTAGTTAAGTAACGGGGGTTGTCTATGGTAAACGTTTATCTTACATTCATTTTCTAGCGGTCAGCCTGTCCAAACCAAACCAAAGGAAGGTGATGACGTAGGAGTGGTGTCCAACGTAGCCATTTACTCACTGAAAGCCAAGGTTGGCAAGTTGGAGATTGAGACAAAGAAGTTAAACGAAAAAGTACAGCAGCTTGAAAAAGAGAAATCTACCCTCAGTTTACTTAACACAGAAGCAAGGTATTATAATTTCTTTGTTTGCTTGGAATTATTCTCTAAAACTGAGAGTTCAGCGCCTATTAAGAGTATTTTTTAACACCGTTAAAGTTGGTAGAAAGATATCAGAGAGACATGAAACGAAACATGAAACGTGACGCGTGTGTCGAGCCGCAGTCGAGGGAAACGAACAAGCGAGTGGACACAAAAGTCGCCCGCGTCGTTGAAACCTGAAGCGCGTGTCGAGCCGCTTACTACACTAGCGACTCAACACACGCGTCACGTTTTAACGCGGAAGGCGATTTCGCGCTCGCTCGCTTGTTCGTTTTCCTCGACCACTGTGTGGCACTAAATTTTTTGCGGGTTCTGAGTTTTGCGATTTTGCGGTTTTCTTCGCGATCCGCAAAAATAAGTTCCCACAAAATAAAATTACCGCAAAATTTTTTTCCGCAAAAATTATTCCACTGTAGAAATTATATACAAAAACACTGGCTTGAAGGAGAAAATGCCGTAGATAACTCAGTGGATAATACATCAAGTGGTACCCTAGTTATTGTCGATCCATGGTAGTGTAATATAGTGACATCTGGGTTGTACTCAAATAAGAAACGAAAATGTTATCAGTTCCATTTGAACGCGACTTTCAAAAAATCGCAAAAATTAATTCCCAGGAAGAAAAACCAGTCTTTTCCAATCGCAAAAATTAGTTCCCGCAAAACACATAAAAAATGGCCAATCCGCAAAATTTAACTTGACAAAAATTTAGTGCCACACGGTATCCCTGAGGGGAAAGAGAGACTGCTCATAGTCTAAACAAATACGATTTAATTGTGCTAGGTGATGAATATCCTTGTACGATAATGCAGTTGATATGATAACGATTCTGTTATCTAAAGTTAAATGTAAGCATGTTTACTGTTATCTTGCAGCAACAAGGTTGCACAGCTAACGTCGGAAAATAAGGCCCTAAAAACGCACAGGAAAAAGCTGATAGATGAGGTACAGCAACTGAAGACAAGCGAAGGGGATTCCAAACTTAAGAGCGACTCTAGTCGACGACTTCCAAAAGGTAAGGGTTATATCCGAACAGCAGATGAAATCCCACTTTTTCAAACATTTAAACTTCCTCCTTGGAGAAAATTGATAGATGCTAAATTATCACGCAGAGTCAGTCTCTACGTAATGTTTGGTAGCTTTCATTTATATTGTTACGGATACCACAGAAAATTACCTGTTAACAGCTTTCATTCTAAAGTTCACACTTCAGCATTTTCTTTACAGACTTTAAAGTCTATAGAGCCACCTAGTAGAGCATAAAATACATAATGAACAGTACCACAGGGCGCCAGACAGTGGAGCGGAAGGTCCCTAGCCCGATCTCGGTTCAGATGATCGCGTCACTGAGAGCTGGCCTCTTGGTTGGCCGGGTGGGTGGGTCACGTCCTTCATGGATTACCAGCGGCTACCACTTGCACCTTGATATGCTGACGTCCTATCTTCCTTAGTCGCTGCACAGGATTACCATCCTCTGTTTGTGTTGCGGACCTGTGCTAGCTGTATATTAATGGCCGCATCGGAACTCGCGAGGCCCAAGCAGCTTGTTTGGCACACGAAGGAATTCAGTTGTAACACGCGCGCGTGCAGCTACGCATCGCAGCGCAATAATGTGGTTATAAAAATATTTTTTTACTATTTTGTTACAAGTTTGTGAAATTTACTTTTATCATGGTAAGGGACAGACCATTATTCTTTTGGAGGGGGGGGGATGAAAAATCCTGAAAAAAATTGTTTGCAAAATCAAAAAAGCCCAAATAAATTGTTTGCAGACATGAAAAGGAGAAAATAAAAAGTTTGCAGACTAGTTGATACATAGTTTGATTTATATAAGTAAATTTAGTCCTACTTGTTAAAATGCAAGATAACAATGCAACAAAATGATTTGCAAAATCTGGATTCATCAACTGGTTTGACATGGTAAATTAGCTACCACAAACTAATTCAAAAGTTGACATTTTGAGTGTTAGCTATTCATTAGAGCAAATGAGCTATTTAACACTCAAACATCAGTCTTGTCATTTCTTTCCTGTGGCTAATTTACCAAATCGACTTGATTGATAAACCCCAATTTCTATTTTTTACTTTTCCACCAACAAATTATCACAGTTTCTTATAATCAGTAACTAACTCCTTTACTAAAAATAATCTCTTCTGAGGACCTTGAAAGCATTAAATGTTAAAGTTAGGTTATTGTATTAATCGTTTCTATAACAAGAACTTTTTGTAATTGGATAGCTGTAATCGGACAACTACGTTGCGCACGCGTCAATAAGGTGCACTGAAATAGGTTCTTTTTATAGCTCTTTCTCCACTGCTTGCAAAACTGATAGTTAAAAATATATCCCTGAAGGGCACATAGATTTTCTAATCTCGCATTTTGTTATAGATGGGATTAACTGGACTTGGTATTGTACAATTCAGGGGTAATCGTGCTCGTAATTTCAAATCATCCTCGCGCTACGCGCTCAGCTGGTTAAAAGTAACTCACCCAATTACTCCCTGAATTGTGCTCCACTGAGTCCAATTACCTTTACTAATCAAGAACTCTTCGAAGTGCAATGAAACTCCAACTAAGAGAAAAGATTAACTTAAATTCCTGGGTTGCATGTATTCACTAATAGTCACACTGGCTTTTCAACAGGGTCCTAGGCAGTTTTGATGATGACATTTAATAAATCATCACTTAAACAGCAAGCAGTCTCCTGTTTTCCACTTTGCATGAAGAAGGCAAATTGGATCCAGTCTTGTATAAACTACAAAATAAAGCGCAAATGTAAGCAAGCGCTGTTTCATTTGGCTCCTCAATCCTTTCTAGCATCTGGGGAGAAAAGGCCGCTGATGCAGTTCTATAGCATTACTTGCAACTAATGTTTAGATTAGTATTTTTACTACAGAAGATTACCTGATGAATTTTAACCGTATATAAATAAATGTAATAATAATAATAATAATAATAATAATAATAATAATAATAATAACAAACAAACAAAATTGTTTGTAGGAAAATGCAGCCGGAAAAAAATTGTTTGCACAGACAACAACACAGAAAGAAATTGTTTGTCTTGAAAAAATTTTCATTCCCCCCCCCCCCTCCAAAAAAATAATGGTCCGTCCCTAAGCCTGTGGTTAGAACCTCGTAGTTCATCAAAATGAGCAGCAGCACAGGAAAGTACCCACCGTTGACTGGGGTAACGTATGTATGTATTCGTTAATATACGTAGGCAAGTAAAAACGCATTGGTCTAAGTTTTAGTGTTGTTGAAAGGCGTAATATAGAAAAAACTGATAGTCATTTCGTGTTATTTTGCAGTCACCACAGAAACACTAGAAAGAGAAACAAGGAACGCCACTATTCTCAGCTTATCAACTGTTGAGAATGTCAGTGTGCCAATGGCAGAACCCAAGAGAAGCAAACCTGAGACCAAAAAAGAAAATTTTGAAAACTGGCTCTCGGCGGATGACGCAAATAACATGTTCAAAGACGAACCTAATCAATGCCCCAATCAGTGATGAGCCTGCAGTTCCCATGTCAGTATTCATTCCATCGTTACACCCGGTGGGAAACCTCGCTCCGCCATTTTGTATTTCAATGCCCGTATTATCTGAACATAGTCAGCTCAAGGGATGAACTAAAAATAAGCGTTATAAATAGTAATTTATTAAGGACCCCTTTGAAAACGCTTTTATTTGAAAGGGCTTACATGTTAAATGTAATATTTTCCGGTCTACAAACAGAATAAGTAAGTTAGTTTATTTTTGATTTTGAGATTTTGATTTTTATGTTTATTTTTGATTTTGAGACTGAAGGAAATGGACGATTGTTGAAGACATCTTGTTACGTAATTCCTGTTTTGCGTGTGTTGTTGTTGTTGTTGTTTACTTTTATATAAAGTTTTCACGCTAATAGCTCCGTTGCAAGAAACTAGACATTAAGTGGAGAAATACCTGCAATAATGGTTTTGTCACTGAAGGAAAATGTAGCATAGGAAACTCTAAAGGACTGTTGTTGATTAAAACTATCCAAAATTGAAGCTTGGTGTAGTTTCCTATACTGACCTTTGTAGTCTCTTGTAATGACCCGGTAGTTTCTTGTTGTGTCCACCTACATTAGACTCTTGTAATGACCTAATAGGAACATTGCCGAAACTACAATACAGTAAGGTATAACAAAGTAAAATTTGGACATTTTCAGCCTCTCCTACTCCTTGATATCAGGTACAATATCTGCCAACTTTTTCATTATAAACTTGAAATTTTGACCCGAATCTATAGCTATGTTAAGAGCGGCTGATTGTAAATGTGAAGAATTCGCCGTCAAAACTGAAAAATCGAATTTCTTCATATTTGGCCAAGAGAAACCCTTTGATAAGCTATTTACAAAAATTACAATCAAAGTTTCCAAAATAATTTCGTTTTCAATAAATCCGGCAAAACGTGAAATGCCGCGTTGCTGCCGCAACTAAATTTTGCCGAGAACTGCTGTAATTTCAAATCGCTCGTGAAGAAAGATGGCTTGATGTATCGCAATCACCTTTTGCAGTTAAGAAGGGTAACAAAATTACAACACGGAAATATAGAAATATTGCAAGATGATGTATTTTTTCAGGTCGTTTTGAAAGCCCGAAGAATCCTATTTTTAGCACTTTGGCAAACTCTTGAAAATGAGGAAACTTTACAGGCAAAAATATTGTCTTCTTACATCGAAATTTATGATAAAGGTTCCATTGGCGAAAAGTTCTGTTATTGTATTGTCACAAATAAAAAATCCAGTTTGGGTAATTGAAAAGCCACCCATTAAGAGGAGTAAACCCACAGGGCATTTTTATGTAATTCC
This sequence comes from Siderastrea radians, assembly GCA_964017195.1. Classification (NCBI taxonomy): domain Eukaryota; kingdom Metazoa; phylum Cnidaria; class Anthozoa; order Scleractinia; family Rhizangiidae; genus Siderastrea; species Siderastrea radians. Next base: position 16,023 of record CAXHKT010000422.1, read on the forward strand.
CTCAAAAATTGCAACCTTACGGTCACGCAACACAAGTAAACCCATTTCAAACAGGTTTTAAAATGTTTTGTTTTTGGTCAAGTAGGATACAGTTTTGGTTCGAATACAAGCTGTGATGTTCTATTAAATGAGTTTTGTTTTGCTGTATATTCTTTGGGAAATGAATTCTAGACAGTAGGTGATATAACTTAAACACGGAGCGATCCTATAAAAGGGAAGGCTCTGCCCCCTTGAAACGCTCGGTTGGTTCCAATCTAATTTTGTAATGGCAGACGCCGACGCAATTTTCCCTTTCGTAAACGGTCGATGCCATTTTTAAGACACTTAGAAAATTTTTGAACTATTATTGAAAGTTTTTCTACTAAAAAGAAAGACATTCACAACCCAGATTCGAACCTCGGTCCTTTCGTATGCTAATCTCTCTCCCTTACCACTACACTACCACGCCAATCCGCCACAATTCCGAAAAATTAAAGTATATATTATAATTAACTGTCTTTCATAACTGATACATCTATAATAGATGACCCTAGCCCTTTCCAGAACTTCTAACGTAAATTCAACTTGGGCTTAAACTTTGTTCTTTCTAAGACTATTTAAAAATGTATTTGTTACCTTATTGTGACTTAATCCAGAGCATATATTACATCTACCATGACAAAAGGCTTGGTTACCAATGATGGCATCGACCGTCAAAAATGGCAACGACCGTTTACGAAAAGGAAATAGGCGACGCCGACGTAACGCTCGCGCAGTTGATATCAAGTAGAATGTTCGTTTGTTTATCCGAACAACGAATGAATAAACCTAGAATAAAATAAGCTGTAGATACTAAATTTATAGTGTACAAATACTAGTAAGCCGTCAAATCTCATTTAACGCTAAAACGTTGCAATTTATATGCAAGTCTGAGGTTCTCAACTGGAGTTGATACACTGGCAGACCCGAGACTAATAATTCAAATTCTAATAAATGTAAAGAAGATCCTCGCAGTTATTAACGCAACTTAAGCAGTTGCGAAAAGAAAGCCTGGAAAAATCAGGCTTGCCGGGATTCGAACCCTGACCTCTGCGATACCGGTGCAGCTGCACGCAGAGGTCAGGGTTCGAATCCCGGCAAGCCTGATTTTTCATGCCAGGCTTTCTTTTCGCAACTGCTTAAGTTGCGTTAATAACTGCGAGGATCTTCTTTACATTTATTTCTTCATTCCGCAGTTCAAATATATGAATTTCATATATTCATAATTTCAATTCAAATTCTGCGGAGTTACCAAAACAGCTTCCTCGCCGCTAAACCATTAATCGGGGGGGGGGGGGGGGAGCAACTTCCCATACATTCTCTTAAATGAAATCCAAACGATGTTCTCACAACTTGCAAAGGAATCTGTGAGGTTCTAGTCAGCGGATGTGCCTCCCACGCGTGCGCAGATGTTGCATGTTCCAACGGAACTCCATTCTCGTTCCCAGAGCCTACGATCTGTTCTGTCAGCGGTGGGATCTACAAGAGACGTAATTTAAAAAAAGCCGCGTAGCTCTGGGGACGAGAATGACGGAACTCGGAAGCTGAAGGGAAAAAAGTGATGGTGGCCAAAGGCGGCGGTTTCGGTTTTGTCCCTTCGTTTAGGTAATTGACAAATTGATCGTATTTTACACTTTTATCAGGTTTTCGTGCATTTTGCTTCTTATGAAGACAAAAGTTTACTCTCGGAGTTTTTAGTCGCAAAGTAGAACAGTAGCGCTTCGATCAATCCAGTCTGTGCTGATGGACTGAAAAGAATCAGATAGAATTTTCTGAAGCTGGGTTAAAAACTGGGATCGGGTTCAAAGTACTGAACTGTGAAACGATCTTGTTAACACATAACTGGATTACTGATAATAAAAAGTCGTATTCTGTGCGTAGGTATTGTTTCCATGCATTAGGTTATAGCGGTTTTGATTGAATTTATTTCCATCGATGTTTTATGGCACATTTCCCGCTGCAATTTATTCAGACCACGCTGGAGGAAAACATGCAAACCGAGTACAGCCGTAACTGTCTCATCTCATGCTATCAATTCGTTACAGAATGAGATGTAAAAAGAAACATTGACAGTATTCTTATTTATCACATGCATCAGTTCAGCGATAGACAGAGACCAAAATTACGTCGCGGAGTACAAGAAATAAAATCCTAAATAGTTCAAGCGCTTTCTCTTGGTAAGAAGTTTATTTACGTTGAATTATCTAATTCTAGCATTCAACTTTGAAACGTTTATATGAGGCGCGTAAGTTATCATTTGCCTATGCAGATGCAATGGGACGGGATTTGAAAAACTTGTGGACTATTTGGGGCCAAAAAAAACTGTTTTTTCAACAGAAAGTTTATGGTCTCGAGCGTTGGCTAACTAACTGTTCAAAGGCTAAAATGAAGGGCGTCTTCAAGTCTTGTTGGGTGTTTGGCTTCCCCCTAAAATACTGGTGACTTTGCTAGGAAAAAAATCCCCCACTGGTGGGGAAATACAAGAACTTTGAAATGGACAATTAGCAAAGTCCCATATCAGCCCAGGGACCCTCGCCCCCACGTGGAAGCCCATTGTTACAAATTGTCCATTTCATTGCAAACAGAGTCAGTATACAAAGGACACATGAATACAGGGACGGCGGAGCCGGGGGGGCTGGGGGGGCTTTAGCCCCCCCCCCCACTTTTGAGGAGGATGACATTTTATTTTGTTTTAGTATATGTAGTTATTCGAGAAAATACATAAGAGTATTTGCCAGATGAAACTAGTGTTTAAATTGTTATTGCTTGATTAAGTCACAAGAATTTACAAAGCTACAGCTTTATACAAACTTCGTCGGAAACTTTTCGCGTTTACGTATTTTTAACATTTTCTCAGCGCAGACGTGCCAACTCTCACGGTTTCACCGTGAGACTCACGGTTTGGGGTATGAACTCACGATCTCACGATTTGGCCTCCAAATCTCACGGTGAATCAGAAAATCTTGAAATTGCCATACAATTCAGGTAGTATGAAGCAATATTGAAAACTCCGTGTTGAAAATGGACAAAGTTGTCGCATCTAATGTTTGAGGGAAACCTGGGTACAATTCCAACCTCATTCCCGTGAAACATAGGTGTGCTTAGGTCTCTGGGAAAGCTAGAGCTGTGAACAGTTAACTCTAACTGGCGCCTCGCGTCGACAGCGAAACAGAAACTGACTCTTCATAAAATGCGACAAAAGAATACAATAGGTAGCGCAAATAAGGTAAAGAATACTTGAAACAAGAAATCTTCCATTTTTATTTTCATTTTACACATATTTTGGAAATCTCCAGGTTTGAGATCCCAATCTCTAGGTTTTTCTGGGCTTTTTTGCAAAGTCTCCAGATATGCATGTTTTGGAGGTTGGCAGGTCTGTCAGCGTGTGCTTCCTTCCCACAGACGGGAAGCTTGTGTCAAAAAACCGCAGGTTAGCGTAGGAGACCGGAAGGCTGAGAAATAACCTCCAAAATATTGCTGTAAGCACTAAAAGTACCTTTCATTTTACGCTTTATCCAGGCTAATTATTTCAAGAAGTATCTCGCGGAGAATGCTGTAAATACGATTTCCGAGACTCTAGATTTCAAAATTTTATGGGGGAGGATGCCCCCAGACCCCCCTACCAACTCGCGCCTCCGGCGCTCGTTTTCAGCCCCCCCCCCCCACTTCAAAATACGCTCCGCCGTCCCTGGAATACAAGTCAATACTGTAACCAGCTGAATTTCTACCTACAGTGCATGTAGTCTTTATATTTCTTTAATATTTAATTAAAACAACAGTGGGATCCAAAAAGTTAGAAAGGTTTTTTCTCACGGTCTCAGGAACGGACCAAGTTTAGCAGACAACCTAATTTGCATAATGCCAGTCACGCAATTCTCAGGAAGCATCCAAAGATCAGGACTTCGTAATTCGCTGATTTTATCAATTTGAACAGTTCGAAACTTCTATTCGTGTATGCTTTTCTGTATTTATGACTTGAAATGAAGAAATATTAAAATCTAGAACCTATTTATTTCACACAATCTGAATTTGCTCAACAACCTAATTTGCATATTACATGCGGTCATATTGGCAAAAGCTACCAAAAGTTCGAAGTCACTGTGATAAAGGCAGATTAAAAGCGCAAGGTATTTTTATATTTCTGTGCTCTCTGACAACTCATTAACAGGCTTTAATAGGAATTTAGAGCGACTCGGTCTCGAACTTGTGAAATAAATGCCGGGCAAGACAGGGTACTTTTGCGAGTTTTCAAAAAGTGCTCAGACGTGAGTTAATATGTTAATTAACACGAGCTTCCAGTTTAAAACAAATGAAATGTAACATGCGCTTTGCACTCTTGAAGGACTTCTTAACTTGAAAATAATAACACTTTTTGCCGCTCTCACTGTTGTGGGCTCTTAAAAAAACATTTTAACGTATTTCCCAAAACGAAACCCGTTTCAATTACTTGTGACCCAAGATGGTTTATAGGACAAAGTTTGAAGGAAAATTTTTTCTGACCCGAAATGCAGTGGATCGCTCTTAGATACCGATGCCGCGGACAGATCGTTAAGTGTTTCTGAGAATCATCCTTTTGGAATAATCCTTCGATAAAAGTTCAATGTTACTAATCAGTGTGAGATTATTTACTCCGTGTGTTCAATCAGTAACATCGATAACTTCACCAACTTTAACTTATCTCACTGTCAGTTTTTTCGTCCGCAAACACATTTATCGTTTTAAGGTGATTCATCTTTTAGGCATCCGGTCAGAAAAACGCAATTTAGTTGCCGCGGTAAAAGAAAAGTCGGAACTCTGATCTCAACTGTGCCATCTACATAGACGAAAATGAGCACAATGCCATAGTTGCAGGTAATATCAGCAAAAACGATGGAACACCAGTACTTCCGAAATCCTGTAAAATTACTCCAAAATTAGAACTATCTTGTTTATTTCTCGACTACCGCAAATGACAGACATGTTACGTCATTGGTCATAAATAATAGCGCATCCAATTTATTACATGTTCTGTACAGTACAAACTAAATGATCCCCAGGCAAAATGGTGTTGCTTTAAATCTTTGAGTGCGCAAATATCTAAACTTAAGAGTTTGGATAAACTGTTCACAGGAAAGGAAATAGCATTGGTGTTTAGATCAACAAAGATTTGATTTTGAATATTTCAATTAAATTATTGAAGTTGTTGTAACTCATGCGAGATTTGCATTATAGCTCTCGACAAACTGATGTGACGTCTGGGATATAACTGAGTGAAATCGGGCATCCCGGATAATAATTCAATTCACCATATAACACGTCACGGTCGCGATAACGTACTCTTGGGCATCGCGTGACAGATTTTGCACGCAAAACAAAACAGATTTTGCAGGCTACTGAACGCCTATAGGATTTATTTTAGTTTCTGTAAAGGCTGTTCCTTTTTAATTTAAATAGCTAGTTAACTACCGCATGTTTTCAATAAGTGCCCCACTTGCTGTTCCTGTACGAACTGAGCAAAGAAACACCGCTGCTCCTTCTAAAGACCAATTAGAAAAATGTTTAAATATTCAATTCGAAAGTTCAACATCCCCCCCGGGCAACCCCCCGGGGCATTTGAACCTTTGAAGATTGGCTTGTTCAAATTCCCTCCCCTTGGGGCAAAAAAGCCGTTCAAATGCCCCACCAATAGTACTGAACTACCTCTCCTCAAAGACAAATTTCTTCTTTAATCAAACACTTTATACGCCTTTCAGAGAGGGATATGCCGTAATAAACACCTTCAAACTTCTTTTAAAGACCCTTTTGAAAGAGTTATTTACTAACAAAGGAGAAATTCTATCTTGTAAATCCGTCAAGCCCTGCAAAAACTGAAAAAAAACTCACGGGCGTATTACGTCAGAACAAGAGATAAATCCGGTTCAAATTCCTCACCCTTCCAACGCAACGTTCAAATTCCCCCCTCCCCGGGCACGATGCACAGTCAAATGCCCGGTGTATGCCCGGGGGGGGGTGTTGTTGAAGTTTGGAATTGATCGACGCATAAGTTGTAATTCAAGGTTTATCGCAACGTATAAAGTTGGCTTATTGAGGGAGCACATGAACTTTGTAAATCAGAGAAAATGTGGTATGAACTGTCATCGTGACATTTTCCTTTTTTTCGTTTATTGAATTTTTTCTCTTAAAGTCTAACTAGATCTGGTGAAAGTAAATAAATGCTTGTTCCTTTTCTTGCTATAAGAGTGTAAACTCGTTCGATCCTTTTGCTCCCGAATTACGTTGTGACATCCCACATTATAAGCCCTCGGATACCTCTTGTCGCGGTTCCGATTCAAGTCCTCGGGGTTCTCAGTGATCAACCACACGCTCCAACGTTGTAACTTCACTGATTTATTACACGATTACGATCATCAAAGCATGCAGTGAGAACTAAAAATTACAGAAATGTGCGTTACGCGAAGAAACGGTTAAAAATCGAAGGAGAAGGAACACCAAACAAGAATGAATAGTAAAAGGAAACTAAGACGAAAATTACGTTATAATTCCTGACTCCTTTGAGTAAAACCATAAAAAGATATCTCCACTGAATAACAAATATCTCCGTTCTAACAAAATGTGTCTCCGTACTATCTCCGAGCTATCTCCGTTCTGGCTATGTGCGATCAAGTTACGTTTACAATTATGAAAGGCTAGTGAAAAATTAACTGGAACAGAAAATGAAAAGAAACAAGCATAACGCAATGTCAATGTTCGTGACACTCCTCGCCCAAGGATTGAAATCCTTGCTCTAACAATGTTCAAATTATTAAAATCTCGTAGAATCAAAGTTCCTAATCAGAGTAAATGAAAATGCATAACAAGTCCTTGTGTAACGGTCTGGGCGGTCCTGGACTCTCCGAAACTTTCAAGCTTCCTCTTCATGTTTAAGCAGAAGGACAAAACTGCAGATTGGACGGTCATAGGTCTTCATACTTCCTTCTTTCCACGACGTCACTTTAGCTCTCCGTACCCTGCCGTCCGAACTTGGTGTGACTTCTATTATCTTCCCCAGTAACCAGTCGTTCCGGTACGTCCGTCGGTACGAACCAGTCGTTCCGATGTCTCCGACGGCGAGGTTGCGTTCCCGTTCCTCCCACTTGGTTCTGTTCTGCAGGTTTTGTAGATATTCCTTCCTCCAACGGACCCAAAACTGATCGGCCAGGTACTGGGCCTTTCTCCACCAGTTGCGCGCGTAGAGATCCTGTCGGACGAAGTGGCCAGGGGTAGGCGCAAGAGGGCGTGTCTTCATCGCGAGCAGCATGGCGGGAGTTAGGGGTTGCGGTTCATCAATGTCGGAAGGTATTGTTGCGATGGGGCGGCTGTTGACAATCCCTATAACTTCTGCCATGAGGGTCACCAGTAACTCCTGAGTGAGCTGGGCGCCCTTCCTCTGCTGTAAACCTTTGGATCCGAGTTTGGTCCATCTCCAAGAGTGCGTCGTCTAATTGAGATTTTTCTCCCACAAAGTTGGTACCCTGGTCGCATCTGAGTTTCTCCACTGGGCCGCGAATGGCGAGGAATCGGCGCAGAGCGCAAATGAACGAGCTGGCATCCATCATTTCTAAAAGCTCGATGTGGATGGCACGGCTGCTTTGACAGGTAAAAACGAGACCCCAGCGCTTGGCGTTGGCTGCGCCACCTCTAAGTCGTCTCGTTGCGATCTCCCAGGGACCAAAGACATCAAAGCCGACGTTCGAGAGGGGTGGGCTGGTCTCCAATCGATCAGATGGTAGGTTCGCCATGTGTTGCGTCAAGATTGCTCCTCTTAACTTGTTGCAGGTCACGCAGGATTCTATGAGGCTTGATATCATACGATGAGCTCCGACGACCCAGTAGCCATCTTCACGGACAGCTCCGCTTGTGATTTGGCGACCTTGGTGATGGACCTTTTCGTGAAAGTGGCGGATGATCAACTTTGATACATGATGTCCTTTTGGAAGGAGCACTGGGTGTTTCTCTTGATACTCGAGTGGGGAATTTCTATGGCGACCACCAACACGAAGTAGCCCATTTGGATTTAAGAAGGGATCTAGTCACAGCAGGTTCGAACTTTTTGGCACTGTTTTCTTCTCTCCAGATGGGGATAACACCTTAAACTCCTCGGTAAAAGCTTCTTTCTGTACTGCTTTGACTACAATTTCACTGGCTCGCTCGAGCTCGGCTGCTGATGGAGGAGGTAGATGGTTGATTGGCTTCCTTGAATGCCCTTGATTTCTCTCCTTGAAACTCTTTATTACTCGGATGAGGCTGGCTACCGCGCGCTTAACGGACGACCAGCTGGAGAAGCGGTTAAATCTCGAGGTGCCGAGTTCTTCGAGTGTTTGTGACCTTGTGATGCATGCGACGACTTCTCGTTTCACTTCCGGGTCGCTTTCGTCGAGAGGTATCTCCTGAAGTACGGTTTGAGGGTGAGGCCGTGGGCTCCATAAAAATTCTGGTCCCGAGGTCCACCATGACTCCAGCAGCTTGTCTGGGGACAGGCAGCGAGTCGCAAGATCGGCAGGATTACTTGCGGTGTCGATGTATCTCCACTGACTTGGCTCCGTGGTGTTACGGATCATTTGGACGCAGTTTGCTACATACACGTAGAATCTTCTACTTTCGTTCTGTATGTAGCCCAGTACCACCTTTGAGTCGGAGTAATAGATTTCTTCGTCAAGTTTAATGTCAAGTTCCCTGCGTATCATCCTCACGGCCTTGGTGGCTAGTACCGCGCTGCACAACTCTAGCCTGGGAATGCTTGTGGAGTGAGTCGGCGCGACCTTGGATCGTCCAAACAAAAGGGAAACGCTAATGTCTCCTTCACTGTTGATCTCGCTCAGGTATACGGCGGTACCAATGGCATCCTTGCTTGCGTCAGAAAATGCGTGTATCTCCCTGCGTTCGACGGTGCCAAATCCTTTTGGATGGTAGCAACGAGGAAAGACCACTTTTTCTAAGTTGGGAAGTGCATCTCTCCAGCGACTCCACCGCTGATTCATGTTCTCCGGAAGTGGATCGTCCCAATCAAGAGGATCATTGTTGTTTGCCTTCTTTCCCATGAGGACGAGCTGTTGGAGTATCAGCTTACCTTCCAGGACGACTGGGGATGCAAGGCCTAGTGGGTCGTACACAGAGTTTACTATGGAAAGGACTCCTCTATGTGTGAAGGGTTTTTCTGGCAATAAGACGCGGAAGGTGAAATGATCCTTCTCGATGTCCCAATGGACTCCAAGCGACCGCTGTGTTGGCAGTACGTCGCGGCGCAGGTCAAGGTCTTTGACGCTCTTAGCGCGGTCTTCTGCTGGCAGTGCCTCCATGACGGTGGCTGAGTTGGAGACCACTTTGTGTAATCGCAAGTTCGCGGTGGCCAACATGGCTTGGGCGTTCCTGACTAGACAAATGGCTTCGCTTTCTGTGGGGCACGAAGTCAGCCCGTCGTCTACATAGAAGTTTCTGTGTACGAAGTCTCTTGTTGCTTTACCGTACTTGTCCTCGCCGTCGTCTGCTGTTTTTCTTAACCCGAAGGTGGCGATGGCGGGACTTGGTCCATTGCCAAATAGGTGTACGGTCATCTTGTTCTCGATAATCTCGTTCGATGGATCGTTGTAATTGTACCAGAGGAATCGAAGAAAGTTCTGATGCTCTGGAGCCACGTGAAACGAGTGAAACATTTGTTCTATGTCACACATTGCGGCGACGTTCTCCTGACGGAAACGGATCAGTACTCCAACAAGGCTATTCATGAGATCTGGGCCCGGAAGAAGCTCTTTGTTAAGTGACACTCCTTGGAACTCGGCTGACGAGTCGAAAACAACACGGATCTGATCCGGTTTCCTGGGGTGGTACACCCCAAAGTGAGGCAAGTACCATATGCGACCTTCGTTTCTGGTGTTTGTTGTCTGCTCCTGGTCTGGTAGGCCGCGTTCATTCGGTCCATTCGTTTCTGGGTGGCTACTTGGCGCTGACAACTCTTCCTGAGGGACTGGAACTGCGTGGCCACGATTGAAAACATTGCCCATAAACTGAAGATAGCCTTCTTTTATCTTGGGTTTCTTCTTGAAGGTGCGCAGCAGGCTGTTGAGACGGTTGACAGCTAAGGACCTGTTGTTAGGCATTGCTATGTTCGAGGAACGAAAGGGGAGTGGCATCTCCCAGTTTCCACGTTGGTTTTTGTGGATCTTTGCCTCCATAATCTCCAGGAAGCGCCTGTCCTCCTGTGACAGGCTCGCTGTGTTATCGTCCGATGTCGTCCGAAAAAGATCGGCTCCAATTTCTCCTCTCTCCGCGAATTGCTCTTTGATCTTGCAATGGTTTGGGCAGGGCAGGACTTCATGATTCACAGAAGAACGATTCGCTGTCTGGCTGCTCGAGGGAAAACCGAGAGGTTTGTCTAAATATTCGACTGCTGTGTGATGTGCAGAGATGTGAATAGGTCCACCCACTCGATCTAAGCACATTTCACCAGATACTGTCCAGCCTAAGTCAAGTTTCTGGGCCCACGGAGCACCTTTAGGACCATTTTTGCTCTCTCTGATCTTCAGCAACTCGGGCGCGTCTCTGCCGATAAGGATTTCGACCTTTGCTTTAGGATCGTAGGGCGGTATCTCCTCGGCAATCTCTTTAAGATGGGGAAACTGTCTGGCCATCTCTGGTGTCACGATCTCTCTCTTGTCTTGGGAAATGTTGGCACACTCGACGAGCTGGGGAAGCCTCGACGTTTTGCCAGCCATGGACCGCAACATAACACCGGAAACTCGCCTCGCTGACTTCTCTTCTTTCCCACCACTGCACGTCGAGAGAAAGTACTTAAGGTTTGGTCCGGTAGCGCCTAACTTGTCTGCTAGGTTTGGACTAATCATCGAGGCGTTGCTCTGGTCGTCTAAAATTGTATAAACGCGGCATGGCTCTTGTGCTTGATTTTCACTGAAAATGTCTACGAGAACGATTTTGCTACAAGAAACTCCACCACTGCTGGGATCTTGACAAACTGAGGTGCAGGCTGTCTGAGGCTCCTCGCCATGCTCCCTTGTTGTAGCTTCGGTCTTATCTTTGTGAAGGATTGTGGGGTGGCGATCATCTCCACACTTAGTACATTTCACGACTGCGGTACAATCGCTGGACCTGTGTCCTCGCGACAGACAGCGGAAGCAAAGTCCTGCTCTTAGGATACACTCATTCTTGGCTTCGAGGGTTTCACTTTCGAAGGCTTTACATTCGGATAAAATGTGTCCTTTCCGTTGGTGGAACGGGCAGTATTTCTCCTCTCCAGTACCTTTTTTTGGAATGTTTCTATCTTCCATAGTTGACTTTAACACTCTTCTGTCGGAGTCCACACTCGGTTCGTGCGCGTCGGCAGGGCGTGGTCTGGGATCGCGAGTTTTCTGTTTGAGGCCGCTCAGTTGCGTACTCGCCAAAACGTTGGGATGATTCTTCAAGCAGGCCTGTTCTTGGATCATAGCGGCAAAATCTTTGAAGCCCGGATACGCGTCATCGTATTTCTCCGCATGGTGTACCACACGCTTCTCCCATTTCGAACGGATGGAGCTTGGCAGGTACTGGACGATGGGGACGATCGCGGTGGGGTAGTTCAGGTACCCGAGCCCAGGAAGGAAGTCAAGTTGACTATTTACGTCAGCACACACGTCCGCGAATGCCTGCAGTCTGTCGCTGTCTCCTTCTCCGAATTTGGCCGTTTTTCAAAGTCGTTCTATGAGAACGTTGGTGATGGCGACGGTGTTTCCGAAGCGTCTCTCCAGCTCGGTCCATACGTCTTGTATAGCAACGACCGGGTCCCTATATTGCCTCTGTCTGTAGTTGCTCACGACTTTCTGGGCATCTCCGTTCGTGTAGCTTCTCAAGTAATTGATCTCCTGTTCAGGGGTCACGTCTGTTCCTTTGATCATAGCCTTGATGGCACTCCTCCAGGGGTGGAAAAACGTCACGTCGCCAGCGAACGTCTCCGGGTGGCACTTCGGAAGATTTTGTCGTGCCAAGTGTGCAGCCAATTTTTGGTTGACCGTCGTCAGTTCCTCCATAGGAGCCGGTGTAAAGGGATTTGTCACACGGGCGCCATAAGGGGCCGTGTTCCCTGCGAGACCATTTCCTACGGTAAATTTTCCGTGACTGGTGGTGTTTAAGCCGGGCGAATGCTCTTCTTCGTTTACCGGTGAGGGATCCTTTGTTTGTTCGTTTCGAGGCGTGCTGTGAGTGACTTTATCGTTTCCCTTTTCGATACGTTCGCGAAGTTGGTCTGGGCTCTCTGTCACGCAATCCACTGTTTTAAATGTCTCTTGTGCATCTATCCAGGCTTGCGTCTGATATTTACTATCGAAGTGGTCGTTGAGGCCTGGAATAGAAACCAACGTGACTTTCTCTTCTTGTTCTTCTTCTACAGTCTGCTCGATTGCCTTTAACTTTGCTTCGGCGATTGCAAGTTTCTTGTTCGCTGTTAGGACGGCCTTGTCGCATTCGAATTTAGCTCTTTGGGATTGGCGTTTTCTCTCCTCCTCTGCTTCGATCTCCAGTCCCTCACGCTCTTTTTCGGCCAATAGTCGGTCAAATTCCGCTTCTTGTTTCGCTGCCGCGGCTTCCGCCAAAGCTTTTCTCCGCGCGACGCGCGACGAAGACGAGAAGCGAGACGAGGACGTCGCGCGCGAACGTGAACGTCTTCCAGATGTTTGCGAGACCGAATCTAAACGTCCGCTTAAAAGTGGCTCCTTAAGGTATTTCAATTCATCTTCGTGTTGTGATGATCCTGGTGACTTTAAATTTTTCGCCATGTCGAAGATACTGGACGAAAGCTCACGAATTTGGTTCTTGGGGGCGGTGCGCCACGAGATATTGCATAACAGAATAACACAATGTTCAGTTCCAAAAATCCAATCTCCAATGTTAAATTAAAACTTCTCACTGTCGCGTTTCCGATTCAAGTCCTCGGGGTTCGCAGTGATCAACCACACGCTCCAACGTTGTAACTTCACTGATTTATTACACGATTACGATCATCAAAGCATGCGGTGAGAACTGAAAATTACAGAAATGTGCGTTACGCGAAGAAACGGTTAAAAATCGAAGGAGAAGGAACACCAAACAAGAATGAATAGTAAAAGGAAACTAAGACGAAACTAACGTTATAATTCCTGACTCCTTTGAGTAAAACCATAAAAAGATATCTCCACTGAATAACAAATATCTCCGTTCTAACAAAATGTGTCTCCGTACTATCTCCGAGCTATCTCCGTTCTGGCTACGTGCGATCAAGTTACGTTAACAATTATAAAAGGCTAGTGAAAAATTAACTGGAACAGAAAATGAAAATAAACAAGCATAACGCAATGTCAATGTTCGTGACACCTCTACAAAATTATAGTGAGTATTTTTTTTGCAGGCGCACATTTCTCCTATTCATTTATCTTTCGAGTTACGCTCTTTTGTTAACCAAAATATATATACAGGCCTCACTGCAAAAACGTTGTCATTCAAATATGACAAGAGAAAGCTGCGAGTTGGGAATTTATTACACATGGAAAAACGTTCTTGGATTTTAATGTTCCCGAAGCAATCATGCACTACGGTTTGATAGTTCAAATTTAGATAAACTGAGTTGATAAAAGGTGAATTGGCCATCTAAAAGCTCACATTTTGAACGTTTAATTGCTCTTCGTCAGAGCGAATCCTTGAATGTAGTTTGCATGCCTAATCTATCCCTATTTCTCTTTTTTTATTTTTCATTTTTATATGAAATGTTTTTTTTAATTAGGTGTATGTATTAGCGTAACGAACCGGCGAGCAAACATTTTCCATATGCATTCGCCTGTGGAAATAAACGATGACGATCGTGTGACCTCGGAGTAATGACCTCATAACATTGCGTGACAATGTATCATTTGGCTTTGTTATGCCCTTGAGGTCGCACCTGTTTTTTGAGCGTGATAATGCAAACCTCGCACGAGAAAAATCAATGCAGAATTAACAATGCAACTGTCTCATTTTCGTACCACTGAAAATCGTAAGTTATTGATATGAAAGTCACGGTATAATATATTTTTCCATTAAATAATGGCTCTTTCCCTGTTCTTAAAAGCATCGAAATTATTTCGAAGCATTCTTGAAATGCTCAGAAATCTCAGGGTGATCCGCAAAAGTCTTATGAAGAATTGGGAATCTTCGGAGGTCTTTGGCTCAATTCTTGAGCGGTCTGACCGCTGACCACTATTTTTGGTGTTCTGGGGGTGTTCCTGGCGGTTCAATACTATAGGCCATAAAAACAGACTGAAATGAGAGAATTGCAGTCGAGGGTTTGCGTTACTGTGCGTGACACAGAGAATCGACTTTCGGCATGGAACTTCTCGACGGCAGATTTACTATTTTAGAAGGGGAAAATGGCAACCAAATATATAATTTCACATATTCCACGAGGAAAAATAATTTGCTGTACCACCCTACACCTTACACATGATGAAGGCTTAGCCTTTTATGTACCGGTCAAATTGAAGCTTCAACATCCCCCCCGGGCAAACCCCGGGCATTTGACTGTACATCGTGCCCGGGGAGGGGGGAATTTGAACGTTGCCTTTGAAGGGTGGGGAATTTGAACCATATTTGTCTCTTGTTCTAGTGTAATATGCCCGTGAGTTTTTTCGGTTTTTGCAGGGTTTGAAGGATTTCCAAGATAGAATTTCGCCTTTGTTAGTAAATAATGCACTCAAAACGGTCTTTAAATGAAGTTTGAAGGTGTCATTACGGCGTATCTCTCTCTGAAAAGCGTAAACAGTGTGTGATTGAAGACGAAATTTGTCTTTGAGGAGAGGTATTTCAGTAACAATGGGTGGGGCATTTGAACGGCTTTTTTGTCCCGAGGGGAGGGAATTTGAACAAGCCAATCTTCAAAAGTTCAAATGCCCGGGGGATTGCCCGGGGGGATGTGGAAGCTTCAATTTGACCGCTACATTACAGTTAAACAACTGTTATACCGACAATGCGATTTATCTTTGTGTGTATGAACCATGTAATATGCGATTTGTTGCAGTTAGTCGGTAACCAAATGTAGCTTACATTCTATAAAACCTCAAGAATTGAACTATTGTTTCAGCGTTGTTTTGTCTCCAGAATACTTTGTTTAGGGAGTGGAGAGCCCTCCAAGGATACCAGGGATTAGACATAATACTAATGATGATACTTGTTTCACGTAATAAATAAGTAATCTGGTGGAACTGACTTCGTCAGTTAATTAATCTCAATTTATTAGCACTAAAAAAGGGGATTAAAAAGCAAACAAGCTACTTTGCACCATCTTAAGTGCAGCTCAAAGGCGAATAGTAATTTCTCCGGGTTCCTCTTCCCGTAAGAACGTTTATACATGGGAACACAAGCAAACTAGTTCATACCGCAGTGGTAGGAGAAGCATCGTCAACTGTAATCTACGTACTTGCTTGGAGAAATCTGTTTGCTACCAGTTACTCCGTTTCTTCAAGAATCTCAAGATGCATGAATATGAAATGTTACACATGGTTCCGTAAAAACCAAGCAGACAAGCTAACTGAGCTACGCCAATCGTATAATTTATTCCAAGATTCAAGATTATTCGATCTAAAGAAGGAATACAAATTTCATTGAGAAACTAAACAGACGATCGGAATATTTACTTAAACGCAAAACCTAAATTACATTGTTAAAAGCGTGAGTTACAGTACTGAACACTTACTTCTTTGACGATATCCAATCAGATTGTTTTACGGTTTGTCCAGGTCAGGAAACAGATAAAACAGATTTGAAAACAGCAGAAAACGGGTCAGCGAAACAGGTCAGCAACAAACATGTGTTCTCAGTGAAATTATCTGCGAAAAACGAACTTATCCGAGCTCAAAGGTCAATTGACCGTATCGGTTACGCAACTAAATGTCAATCAAGCTATTTACGAAATCAAACGTCAATCAAATGTTAATTGCTCATATATTAACGGAGCAATACATTTGCTTGCGAGATTTTGAATTCTCCCCGCGAAGACACTACGTCATGTAAACTTCCCTTCAATTGTACTAGGTTAAAGTTCCAACAACTGAACAAAGCAAACTGCAAATGCTTATCAGCTGCAGCATAAAATGAAACAATCTCCATGTGTTGTCTACTGAAGAGAAACGCCCACCCCTTGCCGGCACCCGTGAAAGGAAACTGAACCACGTCGTCACATTGCCGGGCTGCTGGTGTGATGCCACTTTACCAAGTGAGCTGCGAAGCAGGTCACTTGTGAGTTAACTTAAGCCCACGATTTATGCTTCTGACAGTATATCTGTTGTAGTTCAATTTTATTCTTGGTTCAATTTTTATTTTTCTTTGTTCTTTTTTATGTTAATATATGATAATGAATATGAAACAAAAGAAAATAAAAATTGAACCAAGGATAAAATTGAACTACAACATATCCATTACAAAACCATCTGTATGCCTGATACCTTTAAGTGCCACTGGGACCAGAATTTTGGTATTCCATATTTTTGCATTTTCGAAAATAATCTGTGGTTGTTAGTCACCATGCCAAATTTGAACTCATTACGACGACTGGAAGTCGCTTTTTTCGGACGGTTTTTGTCGAGATTTTTACGGCCGCCATTGACTGGCCCTTGTTCCGGAAGCTAGCAGAGGTGACGCGAGAGGCTCACACTGTCGTCGAGGGAAGATTTCCTGCCAACTGTTTGCTGTACGGCCTTGAAATTTTCGCTGCTGCAGCAGTTATAAAGGGTATTACTTGTGTTGTACAATGCTACAACAATAAAATCCAACCACCGAGCTGGTATTTCACTTCATCAATGCCTTGCGAGCGGACCCGCAATGGAAAAATGGATAATGTTCGTACTCACACACAGTGCAAATTTTAACCCGAGAGGTATTTTTGTCGGCTGTTCTGATCACTTCAGGGACCAGTGTTTTCAGAGGGCTGTTCATGTCGAAGGATCCCAGAGGTCGATTATTCCATTGTCCCTTCCAACTATATGGAAAAAAAGATCCTGAAAAAAACGACACGAAAGGTACCTAAACGTAGTTGAAGTAATAGTTTGTTTCTTTTTCAACGCATCCACCGTGCAAAACTTATTTTCTTTTAACGTATTTTAAAATTTATTTTGCTTGTGGAAACCCTTTCAGTTCTGCCGTCTGCTAGCACGAAAATCTTCGGCGTAGTCCTCGTAAAATGGGCGAACGCAGGACCGTTCCCTGCTACAGCTAGCAGAGGTCTCTCACGGCGAGAGAAAAATGAGAGGAAGGAAAGACCTCTGCAGAGATCCGACGCGTTTCCTGTCGCGCATGCGCTAGCGTTTCCTTAACAACGCCTGACATTTTGGTCACGTGTAACATGACTTTGGCAAACCGGTTTGCGCGCGAAAGGGCAGCAGCCGCAGCATGAGCTATAGGAAACATGGATTCTGAGTTTTCATCGAACGTTGTTTCAAGCAAACAGCGATGAAATATGTCAACTATTCAATAAAACTATCACCTTACGGTCAGTTCTGCTGTCCCTTGCCTTTGATTCCTGCTTTATCTTCTGCAAATATCCCTGTTTCTCCCCAATTCTTCGGTGAGTTCGAGGTGCTTACTTTTACCGCTCGCCATTTTGAAAAACCACTCATTCCCAGTTCTTTTCATCGCCAGTTCTACGCAGCCAACTAGAAAACCTCCTAAAGCCACCCAAAAGCCACTGGGTAGGAAGCGCTTGGGCTGTTGCTAGGAGATTTGTACCTTTGGCCAATCGTAGGGCCGAAAAGACAATCGCTATTGTTTTTCAAATTCGCCTTCAGCTGGTAAGAGCAAAAAGCTCTTTCCAGTCCCCCAACAGAACCTAATTTGAATTGTAACTCTTAATCCGTTGCACGACGACCTTCCATATATGGAAGTCCGTCGTGCAATGTTCTTACGAGCTTGTAACCATAACCTGGAAAAGATGGCCTACCCATTGGGATTTAGGGCGGCTTTAGAAGGTTTTCTAGTTGGCTGCGTAGAACTGGGAATGAGTGGTTTTTCAAAATGGCGGGCGCTAAAAGTGAGCATATCTGGCTCGAACTCACCGAAGAATCGGGGAAAAACAGGGATATTTGCAATAGATAAAGCATAAATCAAAGACAAGGGACAGCAGAACTGACGGTAAGGTGATAGTTTTATTGAGTAGTCGACATATTTCATCGCTGTTTGCTTGAAACAACGTTCGATGAGAACTCAGAATCCATGTTTCCTATAGCTCATGGCCGCAGCAGCGCGATTTGTGAAATCTTTGAGAGCTATATCGGGAAATGCCACGAACTCCTCAACATACTTTTCCGCGGACACCAGTATTAAAAGCCAGCAGTAAACAGGAAAAGACGGCTACTTTTGTGTGGATTAAACTTAAAGTTAAGCAGACAGAACAGTTGGCAAGCGCGATCGCTAAATTCCGGAGATCTGAAAGTATGGAGGGGCATTCTGGACAAAAATGCAATTAGATCGTGACCTCCATTCAATTATATCGTAAGAGTTATGCCATTGGATCATACCTTCGTCATTCGTTCGTACCCCTATGTCATTGGATCGTACTCCTATGCCATTGGATCATACTCCTATGCCATTCGATCGTACTCATGACATTCGTTCGTACTCCTATGTCATTGGATCGTACTCCTATGCCATTCGATCGTACTCCTATGTCATTCGATCGTACTCCTAGGCCATTCGATCGTACTCCTATGCCATTCGATCGTACTCCTACGCCATTCGATCATTCGATCGTAACTTTGTCAGCGGTTATGCGAGATAAATCAAGCCTCGACTTCATGTTCATGTGGCGACACATGACTTACTATTACATGACGCATGGCTTGGAATTCGAGCTGAAATTAAAAATGGCGCTCCAAGAAGGTCAACATCAATCCCCGATTGAGCTGATCACCCAAAATTTTAAGAGCATTTTAAGAGCATTTTAAGAGGTGTTCTTAACAAGCT